>JAVKPL010014636.1:0-89043 GCA_032173675.1 Gastrolobium villosum
CATCGACTTATTGCCTGGTGTGGGGCCTATATCGTTGGCTCCATACCGGATGTCGCCACCAGAGTTGGCGGAGCTGAAGAAGCATATTGAGGAGCTTTCAGCGAAAGATTTCATTCGGCCGAGTGTGTCTCCCTGGGGAGCACCGGTCATTTTGTGAAAAAGAAAGATGGGACCATGCGGTTGTGCACCGACTACAGACAGTTGAACAAGGTGACAATCAAGAACAAGTACCCTCTTCCACGCATTGATGATTTGCTGGATCAACTCAGGGGTGCTTGCGTGTATTCAAAGATCGACCTCCGGTCCGGTACCATCAGATACTGGTAAAGCCGGAGGATGTTCCAAAGACAGCATTTCACTCGAGGTACGGGCATTATGAGTACTTGGTGATTCCGTTTGGACTCACAAATGCACCCGCAGTGTTCATGGACTACATGAAGAGGATCTTCCAGCCGTACCTGGATCAGTTTGTGATCGTCTTCATTGACGACATCTTGATTTACTCCAAGACGGAGGAGTAACATATTGAGCACTTGAAGATTGTTTTGCAAGTGCTAAAAGAGAAAAAACTATATGCTAAGCCGTCGAAATGTGAGTTTTGGCTCAAGGCGGTGAAATTTATGGGTCATGTGATTTCTGCTAATGGAGTTGCAGTTGATCCTAACAAGATTGAGGCCGTGATGGACTGGGAGAGGCCTAAGACGGTTACAGAAGTGAGAAGCTTCTTGGGTTTGGCAGGCTACTATAGGAGGTTCATAGAAGGATTCTCCAAGATGGTGCTACCGATGACTCGCCTTACCCGAAAGGAGACTCCATTCGTGTGGACACATGAGTGTGAGGAGTGTTTCCTGGAGTTGAAGGAGTGACTGACTACTGCTCCGGTGTTAGTTCTCCCTGATCCTGCGGAACAGTTTGAGCTATACTCCGATGCATCTGGTAAAGGACTAGGCTGTGTGCTGATGCAGAAAGGGAAAGCTGTTGCCTATGCTTCAAGACAGTTGAAACCTCATGAGGAGAGCTACCCGACTCACGACTTGGAGTTGGCAGCCATTGTTTTTGCTTTCAAGATTTGGAGGCATTACCTGTTTGGCATGAAGTTTGCTGTATTCAGTGACCACAAGAGCCTGAAATATCTGTTTGACCAGAAAGAGTTGAACATGAGACAGCGTAGATGGATGGAGTTCTTGAAGGACTACGACTTTGAGCTGAGGTATCATCCAGGCAAGGCCAATGTGGTAGCCGATGCTTTGAGTCGGAAATCCGTGAGCTTATCCAGCTTGATGATGAATGACTACGAGGTAATTGAAAAGTTCAGAGACTTGAGAGTGAACTCCTTGTTTGGGGGCACACTGCTCGAAATGAAAACAGCAGAAGTGATTAATGAGCTGATGGAAAAGATCAAAGAGGCGCAAGTGCAAAGAGAATGCCTCGATTATGTGAAAAACCAGGACGGTGTGTCTTGGAACGAGGATGGATTTTTGCTGTTTCAGAAGAGGATTGTTATTCCTCGAGGGCCACTGACCGAAGAGGTTATGGCAGAGGCTCATAAGGGCCGGTTCACTATCCACCCTGGTGCTACAAAAATGTATCAGGACTTAAGAAGGAATTTTTGGTGGCCGGGCATGAAGAAGGACATAGCGGTCTACGTGTCCAAGTGTTTGATATGTCAGAAAGTGAAGATTGAGCACCAGAAACCGTCTGGTAAACTTCAACCTCTTGAAATTCCACAGTGGAAGTGGGAGAGTATTTCCATGGACTTCGTGGTGGGATTGCCTAAAACTCAGGCTGGTTGTGACTCTATCTGGGTTATTATGGACAGATTGACCAAGTCTGCCCACTTTCTTCCAGTGAAGGTGAGCTTCACTACAGAGCAGTTGGCCAAGCTTTATGTCCGCGAGATTGTGAGGCTTCACGGGGTGCCCGAGAGTATCATCAGCGATAGGGACCCGAAGTTCACATCTCGGTTCTGGGAGGCGCTGCAGGAGGCTTTTGGTACGCAGTTGAGATTGAGTACCGCCTATCACCCTCAGACTGACGGACAGACTGAGCGGACCATCCAGACATTGGAGGACATGTTGAGAGCTTGCACGTTGGAGCAGGGTTCTGCATGGGATAGGTACCTTCCGTTGGTAGAATTCTCGTATAACAACAGTTTTCATGCTAGTCTGGGCATGGCACCCTACGAGGCGCTGTATGGTAGGAGGTGTCGGACTCCTACCTGCTGGTCCGAGGTTGGAGATAAAGAGTTATTTGGCTTGGACTTTGTCCAAGATACTACCCTACAGATCCAGATGATCAGGGAAAAGTTGAAGCAGGCGCAGAATCGCCAGAAAAGCTACTATGATGTCAAGCATCGACCACTGGAGTTCAGTGAGGGTGAGCACGTGTTTGTGAAACTTTCACCTGTCACCGGTGTTGGACGGGCACTCGGAGTGAGGAAGTTGAGCCCTCGATTCATTGGGCCCTACCAGATCCTTGGTAGAGTAGGACCAGTTGCCTATCGACTTGCCTTACCTCCGAACCTAGCCAACATCCACGACGTGTTTCACGTGTCTCAGCTTCGGAAGTACATAGCAGACCCTTCGCACATGGTGCAGCCGGATGATGTGGAGGTTCGGGAGAACCTAAAGACTCCCGTCGGACCACTCAAGATCCTCGATCAAGGCGAGAAATAGCTCAGAAGCAAGATCATTCCGATGGTCAAGGTGCAGTGGACTGGGCGTCGTCCCGAGGAGTGCACGTGGGAGCGAGAGGATGAGCTTCTCTGGCAGTATCCCGACTTTCGAGATAGGTATGTTTCTGATTTTGAGGACAAAATCCTTAAAAAGGTGGGGTGAATGTAAGAACCCGCACCGCTAATTAAGGTAATTAGTAAATTAATTATGATAATTAGGAAATAATTTCATAATTGACCCTAATAATTATTAATGGGCTTAGATAATTATACTGAGTGAGTAAAAATGCTGAAAGTCGCTTTTCGGAAGAAAAACGCAGATACCGGTTCTGCTACTCGGTATAAATGCGTACCGGAAAAGTATCCCAGAAAATTATAACGAATGCATGATAATTACTAGAATATTATGTAGGACTTGTAAAACAAGTTTCAAGTCAAAATGACGTAATCTGATGCCAGAACTGATACTGGCTATGGAAAAGCGCGTACCGGAAAGGTGCTCCGAAAAATAAAATAAAAATATGACAAATCTTAGAAAAATGTCTAGGTCTAGAATCCGAAGTTTGGGATCAAGATTTTTTACTTTGCTATTAAGGCTAATACTGCGCGGTTAGTGGCTTGTGCCTATAAATAGACCCATTAAGGGCACACAACCCTAGGCAGACCATTTTGAACGTGAGTTGGTGGCTGAAGGGGGGTGCTTTCTGTTTCATTCCTTTCCTTCAACCCTTGAGGATCAAGTCTTCACCTTTGGCTTGGTTTCTCCTCCTTCTTCCTTCCTATACACTTGTGAGCATCCTTGTGGGAGTGAGAGGAGTGTTTTTGGGCAGTGTCAACTGCTGTGTGTGTGAGGTTTGAGGGCTGAGTTGGTGACTTGAGTGGCTTGAACCTTTGGCTTGGCATTGGTGGTGCCAAGGAGCCACCTTGTGGTGCAAGAACCCACCTTTGTGTTGTCATTTTCGTGCTCCTTCTTAGGCTGAGTTTGAAGTGTCTTGGGAGAGCTCCAAGAGCACACCTTGCTCTGTTTTGAGTTTTGGTAAGTTCCCTCACCTTTGATCTTAAGTTTTGATGCTTAAAGTTGATGTCTTGGCCATGTTTAATGAGTAAACAAGAGGGTATAATGTATATGAACCTTGGATTAAAGATGCATGCTTTAACGTGTACATGTGTTAAAAGTGGGATCTTTGAGTTGGATATTCACGAAATGCAGAAACTGCATTCTTTCGTGAGATATCCGGATATTTGTCGAACAGATATCAGGATATCAGTATCCGGATATGGTATCCGAATATTGATATCCGGATATGGGATCTGGGTATCCGGATATGTCATATCCGGATATGTCCAGTGTGATATCCGGATATTGCATATCCGGATATGCCCCTTCTGATATCCGGATATCCTGGGTTTGCGCAGACAGTAGCTGTGTTGTATGAACAGTAAGCTATTGGGTGTGTGTGGACCCAAGTTTAAGGAAGTTGAACTTCTGTAATTAATGAACTAAGTCAGAATCATATGATTAAGGGCTTATGGCTTTGATGGAAGCCTTAAGACGTAAAATGTAACAGCCCGTGTTAACCCGGTCTGTTAACACACTATCGTATTAAGCCACGCTTAATTAAAATGCGGAATAACTTTTTCTTTAATTCAATTATGACGTCATTAACTTAACCAACTTGATTACTTAATCATTTTCATAAAAATACTGCCTGTATGTAAATTGCAAGACAACTAACTGAATACCTCGTACATAAATATAAGTGAGTATCTAAAGCCACAGGTCTACACAAGTAGCCTGGGTCAAAATCCTGATACTTTAATTACAACATCAACATAAAAAGACGATAACAATCATGTGGCATGGACAAACCCCATGCTCACCAAATAAGGCAACAATGCCCACAAATAGTCTCAACATAAACTTAGCATAATTAAAGCAGAAAACATAAACAACAGTAGAAATAGCATAACAGCAGTCAGCATATCATCAATCAGCTCAACTCTGGCCTCCTGCCACCTGAGCCCTCAACATTACCTGATCCTGAAATAAGCGTCCCCAAACGTGGGGTGAGATCTCTAACAAGAAATCTCAGTAAGACAAGGGGTCCTCAAGGAGTCTCCACCCCAAGCTCACTTACATGTGTAATATAAGTTCTAAAAACAGTATTACAGTATAAGTTCTAAAATCATGCGATGCAGCAATTAATCATGTCATGTGTGCTTTCAAATTTACTGGCCAGAGAAATGTAGGAATACGTCTATGCCTACATGAGTACATGGATACTACCTGCACCTCACCCACATGCTTCTCCATCTTGTATGTACTACATACTCAGGATTGCCGTCTAGGTGGACACCACATGCATATCATAATAGCTCATTACATATAAACAGCTCAACAGCATTTCAAAATATTCAAAGCATGTAACACAGCATGCATAAACCCATCCCCATGGGACATGGTGGAACATCAAAATGGCTAAACCGAGGACACGAAAGCTTACCTTGCAAGCTAGCTACCCAAGCCAAGAGTCCAACCACTCTCAAGTCCACAAACAGCAGTATCACAATCTGATATGGACCAATAATACATTAATAATCATGCATCACAAGCATACAACTTAAAGACTACGCCTTTCCTTTACGTTTTACGTCTTAAGGCTTCCAACAAAGCCATAAGCCCTTAATCATATGATTCTGACTTAGTCCATTTATTATAGAAGTCCAACTTCCTTAAACTAGGGTCCACACACACCCAATAGCTTACTGTTCATACAGTAAAGCTACTGTCTGCGCAGAACCCAGGATATCCGGATATCATGAAGATATCCGGATATGCCATATCCGGATATCACACTGGACATATCCGGATATGTCATATCCGGATACCCAGATCCCATATCCGGATATCAATATCCGGATACCATATCCGGATACTGATATCCGGATATCTGTTCGACAAATATCCGGATATCTCACGACAGAATGCAGTTTCTGCATTTCGTGAATATCCAACCCAAAGATCCCACTTTTAACACATGTACACGTTAAAGCATGCATCTTTAGTTCATTTTAGGTTCATATACCTTATACCCTCTTGTTTACTCATTAAACATGGCCAAGACATCAACTTTAAGCATTAAAACTTAAGATCAAAGGTGAGGGAACTTACCAAAGCTCAAAACAGAGCAAGGTGTGCTCTTGGAGCTCTCCCAAGACACTTCAAACTCAGCCTAAGTAGGAGCACGAAAATGGCACACCAAGGTGGGTTCTTGCACCACAAGGTGGCACTTTGAAGCTCACAATGACTACCACAAGGTAGCCATCACTAAAGCTCCAAACTCAGCTCACTAACTACCCCTCAACTCAGAAAAACAAGGCTCACCACACACAATATGCACACAAGCACTCTCCAATGCCCACACTCAAGTGTTTACTTGATCAAGAAGAGAAACAATGATCAAAGGAGGTGACTTTGGTGAGAAAAGGAGGAAGAAATGAAGAACAAGGGGGGGCTGCCTCAAGGTTGCAGAAAACTCACGTAGGAAAATAAGGCTGCCTAGGGTTGTGTGCCTTAGTGTGCCTATTTATAGGCACATGGCCACTAATCGCGCAGTACTAGCCTTAATCGCAAAGTAAAAGATCTTGATCCCAAACTTCGGATTCTAGACCTACGCATTTTTCTAAGATTTGTCATATTTTTATTTTATTTTTCGGAGCACCTTTCCGGTACGCGCTTTTCCATAGCCAGTATCAGTTCTGGCATCAGATTAGGTCATTTTGACTTGAAACTTGTTTTACAAGTCCTACATAATATTCTAGTAATTATCATGCATTCGTTATAATTTTCCGGGATACTTTTCCGGTACGCATTTATACCGAGTAGCAAAACCGGTATCTGCGCTTTTCTTCCGAAAAGCGACTTTCAGCATTTTTACCCATTCATTATAATTATTTAAGCCCAATAATAATTATTAAGGTCGATTATGGAATTATTTCCTAATTATCATAATTAATTCGCTAATTACCTTAATTAGCGGTGCAGGTTCTTACATTCACCCCACCTTTTTAAGGATTTTGTCCTCAAAATCAGAAACATACCTGTCTCGAAAGTCGGGATACTGTCGGAGAAGCTCATCCTCTCGCTCCCAGGTACACTCCTCGGGACTACGCCCAGCCCACTACACCTTGACCATCGGAATGATCTTGCTCCTAAGTTGTTTCTCGCCTCGATCGAGAATCTTGAGTGGTCCGACGGGAGTCTTTAGGTTCTCCCGAACCTCCACATCATCCGGCTGCAGCACGTGCGAAGGGTCTGCTATGTATTTTCGAAGCTGAGACACGTGAAACACGTCGTGGATGTTGGCGAGGTTCGGAGGTAAGGCGAGTCGATAGGCAACTGGTCCTACTCTACCAAGGATCTGGTAGGGCCCTATGAATCGCGGGCTCAACTTCCTCACGCCGAGTGCCCGTCCAACACCGGTGACAGGTGAAAGTTTCACAAACACGTGCTCACCCTCACTGAACTCCAGTGGTCGATGCTTGACATCGTAGTAGCTTTTCTGACGATTCTGCGCCTGCTTCAACTTTTCCCTGATCATCTGGATCTGAAGGGTAGTATCTTGGACAAAGTCCAATCCAAATAACTCTTTATCTCCAACCTCAGACCAGCAGGTAGGAGTCCGACACCTCCTACCATACAGCGCCTCGTAGGGTGCCATGCCCAGACTAGCATGAAAACTGTTGTTGTATGAGAATTCAACCAACGGAAGGTACCTATCCCATGCTGATCCCTGCTCCAACGTGCAAGCTCTCAACATGTCCTCCAATGTCTGGATGGTCCGCTCAGTCTGTCCGTAAGTCTGAGGGTGAAAGGCGGTACTCAATCTCAACTGCGTACCAAAAGCCTCCTGCAGCGCCTCCCAGAACCGAGATGTGAACTTCGGGTCCCTATCACTGATGATACTCTCGGGCACCCCGTGAAGCCTCACAATCTCGCGGACATATAGCTTGGCCAACTGCTCTGTAGTAAAGCTCACCTTCACTGGAAGAAAATGGGCAGACTTGGTCAATCTGTCCACAATGACCCAGATAGAGTCACAACCAGCCTGAGTTTTAGGCAATCCCACCACGAAGTCCATGGAAATACTTTCCCATTTCCACTGTGGAATCTCCAGAGGTTGAAGTTTTCCAGACGGTTTCTGGTGCTCGATCTTTACTTTCTGACAAATAAGGCACTTGGACACGTAGACCGCTATGTCCTTCTTCATGCCCGGCCACCAAAAATTCCTCTTTAGGTCCTGGTACATTTTTGTGGCACCAGGGTGAATAGTAAACCGTCCCTTATGAGCCTCTATCATAACCTCTTCGGTCAATGGCCCTCGAGGAATAACAATCCTCTTCTGGAACAGCAGCAATCCGTCCTCGTTCCAAGACACACCGTCCTGGTTCTTCACATAATCAAGGCATTCTCTTTGCACTTGCGCCTCTTTGATCTTTTCCATCAGCTCATTGATCACTTCTGTTGTTTCCATTTCGAGCAGTGCGCCCCCAAACAAGGAGTTCACTCTCAAGTCTCTGAACTTCTCGATCATCTCGTAGTCGTTCATCATTAAGCTGGATAAGCTCACGGATTTCCGACTCAAAGCATCAGCTACCACATTGGCCTTGCCAGGGTGATACCTCAACTCAAAGTCGTAGTCCTTCAAGAATTCCATCCATCTTCGCTGTCTCATGTTCAACTCCTTCTGGTCGAACAGATACTTCAGGCTCTTGTGGTCACTGAATACAGCAAACTTCATGCCAAACAGGTAATGCCTCCAAATCTTGAAAGCAAAAACAATGGCTGCCAACTCCAAGTCGTGAGTCGGGTAGCTCTCCTCATGAGGTTTCAACTGTCTTGAAGCATAGGCAACAGCTTTCCCTTTCTGCATCAGCACACAGCCTAGTCCTTTACCAGAGGCATCGGAGTATAGCTCGAACTGTTCCGCAGGATCAGGAAGAACTAACACCGGAGCAGTAGTCAGTCTCTCCTTCAACTCCTGGAAACACTCCTCACACTCATGTGTCCACACGAATGGAGTCTCCTTTCGGGTAAGGCGAGTCATCGGTAGCACCATCTTGGAGAATCCTTCTATGAACCTCCTATAGTAGCCTGCCAAACCCAAGAAGCTTCTCACTTCTGTAACCGTCTTAGGCCTCTCCCAGTCCATCACGGCCTCAATCTTGTTAGGATCAACTGCAACTCCATTAGCAGAAATCACATGACCCATAAATTTCACCGCCTTGAGCCAAAACTCACATTTCGACGGCTTAGCATATAGTTTTTTCTCTTTTAGCACTTGCAAAACAATCTTCAAGTGCTCAATATGCTCCTTCTCCGTCTTGGAGTAAATCAAGATGTCGTCAATGAAGACGATCACAAACTGATCCAGGTACGGCTGGAAGATCCTGTTCATGTAGTCCATGAACACTGCGGGTGCATTTGTGAGTCCAAACGGAATCACCAAGTACTCATAATGCCCGTACCTCGAGTGAAATGCTGTCTTTGGAACATCCTCCGGCTTTACCAGTATCTGATGGTAACCGGACCGGAGGTCGATCTTTGAATACACGCAAGCACCCCTGAGTTGATCCAGCAAATCATCAATGCGTGGAAGAGGGTACTTGTTCTTGATTGTCACCTTGTTCAACTGTCTGTAGTCGGTGCACAACCGCATGGTCCCATCTTTCTTTTTCACAAAAATGACCGGTGCTCCCCAGGGAGACACACTCGGCCGAATGAAATCTTTCGCTGAAAGCTCCTCAATATGCTTCTTCAGCTCCGCCAACTCTGGTGGCGACATCCGGTATGGAGCCAACGATATAGGCCCCACACCAGGCAATAAGTCGATGGAGAACTCTATCTCCCTCTGCGGTGGAAACTCAGGAATCTCCTCGGGAAACACCTCGAGGAATTCCCTCACCACAGGAATGCCAGTGAGATCCTCCTGTGTCCCACTCACCAAACCTCCCAACATGACATAGCCAAATGCCCCTGCTCTCAAGGCCCTCCTCGCCTGCAGGACTGAAATGAACGGTGAGGAACTGGCTGTGGACCCACCCGGAGACATCACCACTTTCTTGGCACAACAATCAATCAGTGCACAGTTTCTGGACAACCAATCCATGCCCAGAATAATCTCAAGGTTGGCCATCGGCAATCCTATCAGATCTACCGAGAAGTCACGGCCATCCCACTGAAACGCTACATCGCGATGAACAGTGGAGGTCAAACATTTTTCTCCGGTGGCGGTGGTCACCCGCATCGGTGGAGAAAGCACATCACTGGGCAACTCAAGCCCCACAGCAATAGGGGTAGCAACAAAAGAGTGCGTTGCCCCGGAATCAAACAACACATCAATAGCTGAACCACCAATGGTAACAGTACCTCTGACCAGGTTCGGAGCCCTGTCCGACTGCTGACGATCCAACGTATACACACGCCCCGTGGTAGGTGGCACTGCTGGTGCCCCAGTAGGAACCATCTACAATGGCACAGCCTGCACTGCAGCAACTCTCGCCGTCGGGCAATCTCTGGAATAGTGGCCCTCCTTGCCACACTGGAAACAAATCAGCTGACCGGTAGAACACGGTCCGAAGTGTGACTTCCCGCATCCCGAGCATCTAGGAGCAGGAGGTCTAGCTGCGTTCCCCTGAGTAGCAGTCTTTCTAAACTGATTTGGCGCTTGCTTAGCCGCCAACTATTTGCCCTTGCCCTTGTTAGCAAAATTTTTGTTCTTTCAGGTAGTAGAACCGCCAGTACTCTGTGGTACATCAATCTTGGCCCTCTTGGCCTAACTCGCACGGCAGTAGTCCTCAATGTCGCGGCACTGCTGTACTAAAGCTCCGAAGTCTCTCGAAGCGGAGCCAGCAAGATGTACGGCAATGTCCTCATTAAGTCCCCTCCGGAACTTAGCAGCCAAGAATGTAGGAGTAGGCCTCGCCATCCTGAAGTGTGAAAACTTCACCAGCTCATTAAACTTGGCCAGGTACTTGTCCACAGACAACGAGCCCTGCACCAACCGGTCAAACTCCCCCTGCTTCCTCTCCTGTGAGTCATAAGGGAAGTACTGACCCAGAAAGCTCTCCTAGAAGAATGGCCACGTCATCACATGGCCCTGCATCTCGTATACATGAGAAAGGTTGGTCCACCACTCATGGGCCTCGCCCTCCAGCATGTAAGTGGCGAACAACAGCTTCTGCGGATCGGTGCACTGCATGATCCGGAAAATCTTGTCCAGCGCCTGTAGCCATCTGGCAGCAGCAATGGGATCATACGATCCGTCGAAAGAAGTTGGCTTATGCTTGCGGAAAGCATTCAGCCGGCGATCGATCTCGTCGCGATCCTCAGCAAAGACGGGAATGGTCTGCATAGCCCCCGTCAAGTGACTGCCCTCACCCATCTGACTCTGGGTGTCCTCCTGTTGACTAGGCGGAGGTGGAGGCGGTGGCGGCGGTGGAGGTGGTGGAGGACACTGGCCAGCAGCAGGACCAGCCCTCAACTCCTCCAACATGACCCTCATCATAGTCATGTTGGCCATCCGGTTCTCCTCCAGAACCTCTGCCGTGGTTTGCCGGTTCGCATCTCGAATAGCGTCCAACATCGCCCGGTTTGCCAGCCTCGTGGCTTCCTGGTCGGCTAGTCGGGCCGCCTGCATCTCTGCCAATGCAGCCAGGATAGGATCCGATTGATCCTCGCTCGTACTCGTGTTCCTCCTTGGTGGCACCATGACTCTGCACAAGTTACACAAAGAATGAGTTGATCAGGCCCACGCCATGTGGTCACATATGCATTATCATAACACACACCAGTCAGAGAGAACGCAAAGTAGACACGCAACGACACATCCTAAGTTATTGCAATACATACAGGCTTTTTCCTAGAAAGGGCCTTGATACCATAAAATGTAACAGCCCGTGTTAACCCGGATTGTTAACATACTATCGTATTAAGCCACGCTTAATTAAAATGCGGAATAGTTTTTTCTTTAATTCAGTTATGACGTCATTAAACTTAACCAACTTGATTACTTAATCAATTTCATAAAATACTGCCTGTATGTAAATTGCAAGACAACTAACTGGAATACCTCATATATAAATAATACGTGAGTATCTAAAGCCACAGGACTACAACACGTAGCCTGGGTCAAAATCCTGATACTTTAATTACAACAGCAAATTAAAAGACAAGAACAATCATGTGGCATGGACAAACCCCATGCTCACCAAATAAGGCAACAACGCCCAATAACAGTCTCAACATAATAATTCAACAAAGCGGAAAACATAACAGCAGTCAAACCAGCAGATCAGCATATCATAACTGTCAACTCAGCTCTGGCCTCCTGCCACCTGAGCCCTCAACATTACCTGATCCTGAAATAAGCGTCCCCAAACGTGGGGTGAGATCTCTAACAAGAAATCTCAGTAAGACAAGGGGTCCTCAAGGAGTCTCCACCCCAAGCTCACTTACATGTGTAATATAAGTTCTAAAACAGTATTTACAATATAAGTTCCAAAATCATGCGATGCAACAATTAATCATGCCATGTGTGTTTATCAAATCTACTGGCCAGAGAAATGTAGGAATACGTCTATACCTACATGAGTACATGGACGCTACCTGTACCTCACCACAGCCTCACCATCTTGTATGTACTACATACTCAGGCTTACCGTATAGGTGGACACCACATGCATCTCATAAAAGCACATTGCATATAAATAGCTCAACAGCATTTCCAAAATATTAAAGCATGTAGCACAGCATGCATAAACCCATCCCCATGGGACATGTAGAACAACAAAATGGCTAAACCGAGGACACGAAAGCTTACCTTACAAGCTAGCTATCCAAGCCAAGAGTCCAACCACTCACAAGTCCAAAAACAGTAGTATCACAATCTGATATGGACCAATAATACATCAATATTTATGTATCACAAACATACAGCTTAAAGACTACGCCTTTCCTTTACGTTTTACGTCTTAAGGCTTCCATCAAAGCCATAAGCCCTTAATCATATGATTCTGACTTAGTTCATTAATTACAGAAGTTCAACTTCCTTAAACTTGGGTCCACACACACCCAATAGCTTACTGTTCATACAACACAGCTACTGTCTGCGCAAACCCAGGATATCCGGATATCAGAAGGGGCATATCCGGATATGCAATATCCGGATATCACACTGGACATATCCGGATATGACATATCCGGATACCCAGATCCCATATCCGGATATCAATATCCGGATACCATATCCGGATACTGATATCCGGATATCTGTTCGACAAATATCCGGATATCTCACGACAGAATGCAGTTTCTGTATTTCGTGAATATCCAACTCAAAGATCCCACTTTTAACACATGTACACGTTAAAGCATGCATCTTTAATCCATTTTAGGTTCATATACATTATACCCTCTTGTTTACTCATTAAACATGGCCAAGACATCAACTTTAAGCATCAAAACTTAAGATCAAAGGTGAGGGAACTTACCAAAGCTCAAAACAGAGCAAGGTGTGCTCTTGGAGCTCTCCCAAGACACTTCAAACTCAGCCTAAGAAGGAGCACGAAAATGACAACACAAAGGTGGGTTCTTGCACCACAAGGTGGCTCCTTGGCACCACCAATGCCAAACCAAAGGTTCAAGCCACTCAAGTCACCAACTCAGCCCTCAAACCTCACACACACAGCAGTTGACACTGCCCAAAAACACTCCTCTCACTCCCACAAGGATGCTCACAAGTGTATAGGAAGGAAGAAGGAGGAGAAACCAAGCCAAAGGTGAAGACTTGATCCTCAAGGGTTGAAGGAAAGGAATGAAACAGAAAGCACCCCCCTTCAGCCACCAACTCACGTTCAAAATGGTCTGCCTAGGGTTGTGTGCCCTTAATGGGTCTATTTATAGGCACAAGCCACTAACCGCGCAGTATTAGCCTTAATAGCAAAGTAAAAAATCTTGATCCCAAACTTCGGATTCTAGACCTAGACATTTTTCTAAGATTTTTCATATTTTTATTTTATTTTTCGGAGCACCTTTCCGGTACGCGCTTTTCCATAGCCAGTATCAGTTCTGGCATCAGATTACGTCATTTTGACTTGAAACTTGTTTTACAAGTCCTACATAATATTCTAGTAATTATCATGCATTCGTTATAATTTTCCGGGATACTTTTCCGGTACGCATTTATACCGAGTAGCAGAACCGGTATCTGCGCTTTTCTTCCGAAAAGCGACTTTCAGCATTTTTACTCACTCAGTATAATTATCTAAGCCCATTAATAATTATTAGGGTCAATTATGGAATTATTTCCTAATTATCATAATTAATTTACTAATTACCTTAATTAGCGGTGCAGGTTCTTACACAAACAATAGGCATATGTTATAAAGCTCTAATCTAGTTGTTTTTGTAGCCAAACCAAGTTATTCTTGTTGTCTAAATTGAATAAATAAATGGCCCCAAGCCCAGTATTACATAAAAAAAGTCCATAAAATTAAGCCCACTTATAATTAAAACATAACAAGTTTATGAAATTTAGATTTTACCTAACATATAAACACATTTTTAACAACTATGCTAAGGCCTTTCAGAATTCAGATTGACCTTCCAACCTTCAACTCTTAAGAATTCCAAATTATAGCTATTAAACTCCAGCTTCCTTGGTACACCTTACTAGAAACCAACTCACAAAAAACAACTCGCAAAATGTAATCGTTGACACTCACTATTATCCCATCCGCATAAGGAATCCTTAAGCCTTTTATAGAGTAGAAATCAGAACTCTTAAATAACACAAATCTGACTTAGAATACTACCCATAATCAGAAGCTGCGAAAATTAAATAAAACATCTTGAAATTACAAAAATAACTCTGTTATTAATTATATCATTTCCTATAATAGAAGAAAGTGCATGAGCTCAACTCTGCATTTTGTATTCCTACAATATAAGAAAGTGCAGATGTGTTTTATCGGATGGTGATGGTCACTGATGGCTGCTAATCCATATGCCATCCTACTGAACTGAATTATTCCGATATGATTTGTTCTCTCATATTTTTTAACTACAGCTATTCACACACACACTAATATCGGAATAATCTATATAGCGATGTTTTTTTGTACTATTCTCATACATTTTAATATTATTTTACATTTTTTGTCTGATTACACTTTGATTTAATTACTTATGTACAAGAAGAATCCCCCAAATCTTTCAACACTACAAGAAATATGTAAAATTCAAATAATCCATTTAGTGAAATCACCAACTTCTTCATGGAGTGTGAACAGTAAAACTCTCTATTAGACTAGAAATGAAGTTTAAGAGCTCACATGATTTGCACACCAAAGCTAGCAAGCTTGACATGTCCAGCAAAATCGACAAGCAATTCAGCCACTTTGATATACCTATATGCAAACAAAAAAAATGAAAAAATAAACATGCAACAACAGAGAAATCTAAGCAAGTTTACTATCTCATAGATTGTACATACGGAGGGATAAATTATACAACAAACCAGCATGTAGCAGAAAATCTAAGCAACCAACAAAAACTAGCATCATAACTACGAAACATGGGAAACACAGATATACCTGAATCTCCCTGAGAGCCTCAATGCGCTTCCTGACATTAGGGGATATGTTCTCCAGAATCTTAGTGTTTCCCTCAACCTAGACTCTGTATCTTGATCTACACACCAATTTAACCATAAAAAAAATTATATAATAACTCAGCCAACCATATAATACAAAACCCAAAACATAAAAAACCTGATACTCCAACGATGAACCCAATTCCATCATTATTCAAAACCTCATAGTTGGACGAAAATATAACAAGTATAAACTAAAACAACTCTTTTTTTTATTCCAGGTGAAAATAAAAGAAGATCAAATTTTTACCAAAATTTATTGACAGAAGATTAATAAACCATCAAGGGTTAATAGCACATAATCCACCGCATCATTCAAATCAGAGGAAGATCAAGCTACGATGTTAAAAACATACTCACATGGAATCATGTGGCGAATCTCCAAAGTTGAATCTCTAAGGAAAATCAATAAGGTCAATCACTGAAATTTTGTGTATCGATAAACCTTGTAGTTACTGGATTTGATTTCATGTCATGCGAGCATGTTTTCATGGAAGTCTCTAGAGATTATCACCCAAATAAGTTTTGGGTGGGCTTTAGTGAAACTTGGGCCTATTAAAATAAATATATGAAAAAATTGTATTAGATAGTAAGTAAATAAGATCATACATCATTTAATAAAACAAATAAAATCATACTTCTATTAATTCTTTCCAGAGGAATTGAAGCATATACCTCAGGAGCCATGTAACCAAGGGTTCCAGTTAAACCAATCATGTCATGACGGTTGGAAGCCTCAATATAAGCTAATCCAAAATCAGCTATTTTCAAGGTTTGTGTCTTGTCTAGAAGCATGTTTTCTGTTTTAACGTCTCTGTGTACAATCTTTTTTGTGTGGAGATAGCTCGACCTATAAAGGAAACAATATAAAGTTCTCAGGCTTAGAAAGAAAGTTTATTATATTAAACTTATATGACACAGATTAGGCATAGGAGATTAGACCCTCTTGCAAGGTCAAGAGCCAGTTGAACAACTACATCAAAAGCCTGAAAATGAATGTTCACAATAAAAAGAGTTGCAATGTAACATTGAAATCTACCGTTATGCATTGAATTTATATCTGGTTTTTTAATGGGAATTTCATATTCTTTCTAACTCCGTTAAAAAAATTAGTTTATTTTCCTTCAACTTATTATTATTAAGGGGACCGAGTACCTATCATCCAGCTTCGATGATATTGAGATCAGAGCCATCGAAGGATGCTGAAAAGATCCAAAATTAATTTGTGAGTCTGAACTTATTCATCGCTTGAATAGATAGATCCCACAAATTTAAATAATGAAATCAATGCAGTCATACCTGGATCTTATGATTCTTTAGAAGGGGGTGATCTAATGCACAATGACTATGAACAATGTCAACTTGAACCAATGTTCCACATTTAGCCACTTAAAATAGAATCCGCACTCTCATCTTTTCTTAGCTCCTCAATTATTATTAAAATATGATAAAATGATAAGTGTTAATTATTATTATTATTATTATTATTATTATTATTATTATTAATGAAATAAAAATAAACCATGTAAAAGAGGCGGTGTTTGCTTCTTAATTAGTATGAGCAAGGGATTCAAAGAAGAGATTAAAACTCAGCAAACTCAAATGAATGACATAATCGTAGCAAAGAGTAAAAGAATTCAGGAATATACCAATGTTATAAGGGCTTTCAACTTTAATTTGGGCGTTCAAACAAGCTCCCATGTGGTGGAAGCTTTGTTGTCTACAGATCGCAATCACAAAAACAGAGAACACAAGATGCAGAACTGCAAAAATCATTATACTTGAATTCAATACAGAGAAAGAAAAGGGAATAAAAAAAATCTAAAGGTTAAAGAGATGAAGGAAGAACCTGTTTGCACTTTGCAGTGACCTTAACTCCATATTCTCATGCATGTACTAAATTTTTTTTTTTGGCGTAAGTTCCAAGTTCTTATTATGATGATATAACATTAATAAGAACTTCTTTTTGCTAATATCTAACAGTAAGAAGAAATAACCAAACTCATACAAAAAAAATAGTTATTGCTTCAGTTTGTATAGCATTTTATCTATGCAAATAGCATGTCATATATATATATATATATATATATATATATATATATATATATATATATACAGTACCAATTAGGTTATATTTGCATTATCATCTTGCCAAACCAAATTGGGCTATACACTTAGTCATAAGCCACTCGGATTTTCCATGGATATCAAAAAAGAGCAATACTTTCAAACATAGGATGTGGAAAAAAAAAACAGGTTAGGTTGTGTACCGAAGGAATCTATAAGCCCACTATGCACAAAAGTGTTTGAAATTTTGGTATGAAATAAAAGTCCCAAGTACAAGCAGATAATCAACTCAAGTATAAGCTATAAGAGAATTATATAGGCAAATAACGATACATAACATGCTCTTTGTTGTATCATCTTGCCAAACCAAATTGGGCTATAGGCGCTGACTTAGTCATACTGGCGAGGCCAGCATTGGGCAAAGGGAGAGTTTCCCTTTGTGATAATTGGCGATTGCCATGGAGGTTAATATCAGGTAAGACATTTTGGTGTATCTCTTGGGTGTGCTGCACCCTTGGTGGGCGTGCAATACTTGAGGTGGAGCTACAACATACGCTGGGCCGGATGCTGGCCTGTTATGGCTTATAAGGCCAATCGTGGCGATTGGGCCTTGCTGTGGCGATTAGGCCCTTCTCTGGCGGTTGGGCCATCCAGAACAGGTTGGTTCACAGGTTGCAATCAATCAAGGATGTAAAACAATGATATATCATTAATAATTAATCTTGCAGATGCATTTTTATCATGATCAATCATTATATCATAGGGGGCAGTGTGCCCACTTTAGCTGAAAAGATAGATTACATCACTAAAATCATGTAGCTGAATGAATTTTTTTACTGAATGTCCAATGTACATATTAACTAAAATCACTAAGATCAGCGTAACTCCATATTCACCTTCGATTTAACATAACCAATATCTTGAAAAAGCATCATGATATCTAACAGTTAAAAACATTTTTGTGTGTGCGCTAATAACTGGTTTATAAATATGTAAATCGAGATATTTAGTACATGACAATACACATGACAACTGGTTTATAAAATCAGCGTAACTCCTGCAATTTCAGTTCATCATAAAGCTTGTACATTTCAAAACCCATAGAGGATCAATGTCCATTATTAAAGAATGGCAAATAAGAGTAAGAGTAAATGGAATACAGTTCATTTTAAAAAAATTCTCACCTGAAGATCTACAAAGGTATTTATCCATGGTCATGCTAATTGCATTTAGTGCAAATCTCGAGGAACAAATGTAAGATATGGTCTTCTATAGATGACGGCTTCTTCTATATTCCATCTTCAAAAATTCTGAACTCAAATATGTTAGAACTACCACAAACTGAATGATGGAAAGCAAATGCAACATTTCTAATTAAATTACAGTCACGTGATTTCCTCTCAACTTAAAAACTCTTTCAAATTTATTCCTAACAACACATTATAATCACTTTATCAAAAGAACCCCCCCCCCCCCCCCCAAATAAAAGAGAGATAGAGAAATTCCAAATACTCACACATCAACGCCTAAATCTTGTAATTCCAAGTTTAAACCACCACATACAGACATAACAAATCATCAAATTCAATGCAACAAAAAGAATCTAAGCACGTCTTATAACACCTCAACCAAAAATATTGGATCATCAAAAGCTAATTAAACAAAGAAATCTAACAAAGAAAGTAATTCAAAAAATCACTCACCTCTTCGTCGTTCCAATCAAATATTTCTTATGAAGTGAGCAAAGCAATACTCAAAACTGAAACCAAAATCAAACAGGAGGCAGTGAATTAGCTCACTCTCACCTAAATTCACACAAGATCAAAAAAATGAAAACAATTAGTTCAGTGATTGTTTCCCCCCAATGCTTATGGTTGCAATTGAACTGATTCTCCAAAATCATGTTTGAATTTGATACAAAAAAATTGAAGAGAAGAAACAATGTAATATTTGGCACAAAAAAACATATCTCTAAAACCATAACAGTTTGAAATTTAGCCGTAATAAGAAAATCGTGAAATCTATGATAGAAAACCAGACGATTACCAAAACCACAAAATGATAACTAATTGGGCTGAGTCAAAGAAGAAATATAGAACCAAATCCTTCCTATTGTCAATGCCAATCACTTCAACGAAATCATATTTGGTTTCTCTGCTCTTGATTCTGCGATAATCGTTCTACCACAAACCTTTCGTGGAGCACATCCTAATCCGAACAAACGGTTTAAATTACAATTCCAAGAAAAGCAATCATTGTGGCAACGAAGATGAAGAGAGAATCGACACCAAACTTGACTTGAATAAAATGGGAACAAGTTTAATCCAACCTATTAAAAAATGCTTTGAAGTAGATGATGCAGAAAGTTCCATTTATAATAGAGGTGATAAATCTTACCCTAGGGATTGGAATTGGAAAAGAAAGAAAGGAATAAGGAATCAAGAACGAAACAAGATAATTGCCTCATACAGCGAACGAAAAATTAATCTAGGGTTAAGCTCGGAAAAGATGAAGCTATTTTGTGATGAGAAAATTAGTCCTTTTGGGATTAAATGAAAATAAAATAATTTAGAGAAATTTTGCTACGTTGGTAAAATAATGTAGTAAATTGAGGGTATTTTTGTATTTGTACCATCATTCAGTTCAAATACCCAATAAATGTGGTAAAATGACACACCACGGAATGTCGCTTCACCATCATTCTAATAAATGTGGTAAAATGAATGTCGCTGCAGGGCGCTGTTTTTGTAGTGATTATTAATCCAATGATCATATCAATACCAATAGGGAAGTATGGGTGTTTGGTATGAAGATTTTGATAGAGTTTTTGAGAAAGTGGTGTGGGGAAAATAGGTTTATCATGTTTGATATGAGATAAGTTAAAAAATACCGGTATTAAATGTTTCCCATGGATAATTTTTTCAACTGAACTTTGGCAAAAAAAAAAAAAATACAATTCAAAAAGTGATATTTTTTTATCTAACAATCGAGAATCTTGGCCTATCCTATAAAAAGTACATTTAAAAATCTTGGACACAGACAACCCTATTATAAAAGGAATGGTTTAACAAATTTTCAAAAAAGGACGGGTACTTTTGTAATTTTATTCCACTTTCCCACATATATTTCACAACAACTAAACATAGCATTAATATAATAACTCAATTTTTCCGGCAAAAATTTTGGCCTACCAAATAACTTTTTGTAACTTGCCGAGGTAAAAAAATCTCTCCATATTCTCTATAACTATTTTTTTTTCCAGTAAAAAACAATATCTCATACCGAACGCTCCCTAATCTCCTTAGAATGAGAAAAGATGCTCGATAAATAATATTAAATGTTTCATTAACAATATGTTTAAATTGCTCTATAGTTCTTGAATTCCCTAGCTCCATCACATGGATGGGACCTGCCAGTATAAAATATATTCTTTTTTCTGAAAACATTAGATATATTCTAATATGAAAAGAATAGTTCCTTAAGATCAACACATGTAAAAGAGTTACTTAAAGTATGTCAAACATTAAATTTTAAATCTCTGCTCTAAGTTCGTAATTCCTTATTTAAGAAAATGACCAAACATCATGAGTTCAAAAAAGTAGCATATGATTTTATTAAGTCATTATTTAATCAAGAAAAAAAAATTATTCCTAGAGTTAGATCATATCTACTAATTTATCACCTCCACATTTAGGATTTTGTTTAGCCAAAGATTGACGACCAATCGTCTTAAAATCCACATTGCAAGAATGCTCTTCTGGGTATCTATGCCTTCCACAAAACACATCACCGCAACGACACTCAAACCCTAATAATCGAACATTTTTGTTGCAGATCTTGCACCTGTTTTTCTTGGTTTTCATGGTCTCAGAATCAGTGAGAGAAATCGCAGCAAAATCATCAGTGATAGTGCTCCCAGAAGCATGTGTAGGTGATTGATCAACAACAAAGGTTTCATCCTTCAAGTTCTTGGTTTCATCTTCCAGACCTTCACCTGATTTAGCTATGTTTTTCTTTAGAAAATCATCGTAACACTTTGAACAAAGGTTATTGTTTGCAGCAGAGCCGTAGAAGCTACAACCGTTAGCACAAAGTGATGGAACCATGTTGTTTGACATTGTTTGGTACACAAGGGATCTTGACTTCAATTTGCAAATTTGAAGAGAGAAAAAGGTTTCGGAATAAGAGACTTAGGATTGAAATTGATGGATGACTGAATGCGGTGTGTTAGTATTTATATTGGATGTATAACGGCATGACGCGAAATATCCTCAACATCGTATCTTATAATTAATGATAAACATGTTTAATCGATAATTATACCATCCAAATCAATCCAACAAGATATTATTGATTCAAATTTATTTTCCAAAGTGAGAATCGTATATATGCCTTATCTAGATTATTTATTACTTATTTTTCTTATTATCTCTTACTACCAAATTCTAACCATTGATTTCCGACAATCTAACCGTTGTAATTTATGGGATCATATTTATTTATTAATTATTAATTTACAATAAATTATAACCGTTAGATTGCCGAAAATCAATGGTTAGGATTTGGTAGTAAGAAGTAGTAAGAAATATAGGTAGTAAGTATAACATTTCCCATTTTTTATTATTATCACCAATTTCAACTATATTTATTAAATTTTCAAAAAATAATTCAGGTAATTTCATTTTATTTAGGTGATAAAAGATATATTTTATCTTTGAAAAATTCTTTAAGAGGAGGTAAATCAATTAGCTCCTTTTTTTAAAAATTTAAATTTTAACTTTTGAAAATTGATTAAATAATCTTAGGGGGTTTATTGGATCGGATTAGGATTTTAAAAGATTTTTTTGAGCTAAAAAATCTTATAGATTTTAAAAGACTATTTAGAATTGGAGAGACTTTAAAGACTTTTTTAAAAGATTTTTTTTACAATCAAGATTTCATAAGATTGGATTTTAAAGGATTTTAATAGAATTTATAAGATTTGAAAGGACAATATGAATTTATAAGATTTAAAAAAAAAAAAAAAACATCAAAATTTTTAACAAAAAGGAAAGGTTATCCTTACAACCTATTTTTGTTTACAATATTTTACAACTATATCTTAATCGTTGACTTTCATCAATCAACGGTTATCATTCATTACAAATTAAATATTAATTAATGAGTTTGATTTGCGAAAATAATAAACGTTGATTGACGAAAATCAACGGTTAAGATATGGTTGTAAAAGGTTGTTAACAAAAATAGGTTGTAAGTGCTTGTCATAAAAAAAAAGGTTATAAGTGTAATCTTCCCCATAAAATAATAACAAAAAAATGCAATGAAATTAATAAAAAAAAATTAAAACCTAATATAATTTTTTCAATCGGTAAAACATAATATAATTTGGGGAAGGTTATACTTACAATCTTTTTTTTTTCTTTTTATAACCTCTTACAACCATATCTTATCACCGTTGATTTCCGCCAATCAACGGTTATTATTTATTGTGAATTAATAATTAATTAATGAGTTTAATTTGCTAAAATAATAACCGTTGATTGGCGGAAATCAACGGTGATAAGATATGGCCGTAAGAGATTGTAAAAAAAAAAAAACGTCGTAACTATAACCTCCCTCATATAATTTTTAACAAACTTTTTTTTTTTTTGGACAACAGCAGCAACAGCCACTAAACCATTAACCTGGGTGAACCAGCACCCTTAACATCCTTATACAAAAAACTACCACATCCCACAGGAGGGGATAAAAAGATATGAGTCTCTCTATCTGTACCCACAGCATGGTGAGCCATCCAATCCGCTACCTTGTTTCCCTCTCTCATAGTATGACTTAATTTGATCTGCCAACATCTCTCTAGCAGGTTCCTAACCGACCTCCCAATATGGGCTAGGGGGTGGTAGGCAAAATCCCCCTGCTCTATAAAACTGATGACCTGGGAGGAGTCTCCTTCAACGATGATGTTTCTGAGACCTTTATCCCAAGCAACAGTTAGACCCACCATCAAGCTCCAAAGCTCAGCTCTGAAAGCATTCCCTTGACCCAGGTTCTTTGTGAAGCCAATGATCCACTCTCCCTTGTTGTTCCTTATAACACCCCCACAGCCGGACTTCTTGTTGTTTGTGTTGCATGCCCCATCTACATTCAGTTTCATACACCCATCCACAGGAGGAACCCATTTGATGATCTGGTTCTGGTTGGAGCCTTGTTGAAGCCCCCCTTTCCTCAACAGACCTTGAACATCAGTAAACTGAAGACATTGAATCTGGATGAACCTTAAAGTTTGCTGCAAATCAGGGGTGCGACCATTAAAAATGAACTCACTCCTATCTTTCCAAATACTCCAGCAAATCACCCCAAACAGGAGAGTCCAGTTACTCGGGCTAGTGCCATCCACTTTCATATTTAAATTTTTATTCATCCAATCATCTAAAGAACTTGAGCAAAAAGACCTCCAGTACCTAGGATGCACAAAAACTTTCCACACACTCAGTGCCCAAGAGCAGTCTCGAATGGCATGCAGGGAACTCTCTGGTTGCGAGAGGCACCGAGGGCAGGTGTTGGTATCAGTAAAATGCCTTATGAATCTTTGGAGATTAGTCATTAATTTGTCACTAGTAAGTGGCCACAAGAAGCTCTTGATTCTGCCAGGGCCCTGCCACTTCCAAAGCGCCTTCCAGTTCATTCTAGAGTGATCCTCAACATCGCTTTTCGTTAGAGCTATGTAGGCAGTGTTTAAGGAAAAGCAGCCATCACTAGATTCAGTCCAAATAATTTTGTCTTCCCCACTCTCCCCATTCGCTGGCATTATGCTGTCAATAGCATTTCTGACTTCGAGAGGAAGAAGATACGAAAATCTTTGCCAGTCCCACTCACCATCTGCTGTAACGTAGGTAGCAACTTTGTCTTGAATACAGTTAGCTGGGATCTCTGCAGTTGCAAACTCACACAGGCTACCATGATTAGGGATCCAATGGTCCAGCCAGAATCTAGTGTTCTCCCCATTCCCCACTAGGATTCTCGAGTAATTTTTAACATCAGGCCAAACTTGCAGAACACCTCTCATAAATTGGATGCTATGGTTGTCTTCTTCAGGTCAGGAAGAAGGTTCTTACTCACCATATACTTGTTTTCCAGAACTTTGACCCACAACGCATCCTTCTTTGTAAGCATACCAAAACCAACTTTCATAAGGAAAGCTTTGTTTGTTTCCCTCATAGATTTGATGCCCAAACCCCCCACATCTTTTGCAGAACAAACTTTCCTCCAAGTAACTTTGTGCGGGCTATTTTTGTTGCTGCAAGAATTCCAAAGGAAGCCACGGGTAGTCTTCTCAATCTCATCACAAGTACCTAGGGGCAGAAGATTGGTTTGCATGGCATACATAGGAATAGCTGAAAGCACCGATTGAGCAAGCACATTCCTCCCAGCAAAGGATAAGGATCTCCTCTTCCAAGCCCCCATCTTCCTGCTCACTCTCTCCATAATGTAATTGAAGCTGACTTTGGTAGTCCTTCTATGGTGGAGATTCACCCCCAGATATTTCCCCAAGTCTCCTGTTAGACCAAAACCCAACTCATTGCTTAGTTCTCTAGCATGGTTATGATTGACATTTTTGGAAAAGAGGACCCTAGTCTTATCCATGCTGACCCTCTGTCCAGAAGAATCACAGAAGCAATTCAAGACCCGCTTCATAACTATAGCTTGCTTTTTAGTTGCTGTTCCGAACAGGAGGAGATCATCCGCGAAGAACAGGTGAGAAATTTGAGGCCCATTCCTCTTTATCATTACGGGATCCCACTCTTTTTGGTCAATAGCCAGACTAATCAAGTGGGCCAGTCTTTCTATGCAAAGAACGAAGAGGTAGGGAGATAATGGGTCTCCTTGCCTAATTCCTCTGGAAGGTTTGAACTCTTTTGTGGTAGCTCCATTCCACAAAACATTCATTGAGGAAGTAGATACACAGCACATAATCAACTCAATAAGAGATTCTGGTAATTTTATGTCCCGAAGGGTATCCTCTATGAAGCTCTAACTTAGCTTGTCATAAGCCTTCTCCAAGTCAACTTTAATGGCCATCCACCCCTTCTTCCCTTTTTCAGATCTCATAGAGTGAAAGATCTCTTAGGCAATGATAATATTATCAGAGCTATGTCTACCTCTCACAAAACTACACTGGTTTGGCATAATCAAGTGGCTCATGTGATTACTAAGTCTATTGGAAATCAACTTAGTAATGGTCTTGTATATCACATTACACAAGCTTATGGGCCGTAATTGTTTCACCGATTCAAGGCACTCCACCTTCGGAATCAAGCATATGAGAGTTTGATTAATTGTTGACACACTCATAGGATTTTGGAAAGCTTCTTTAACCACCTGACACACAGCCTTGTTCACTATATTCCATTGAGTTTGGAAAAATAGAGCATTTAGCCCATCAGGACCTGGAGCCTTAAAAGGACCAAAATGGAACACCACCTTCTTAATCTCTTCCACTGTTGGCATTGCACTGAGCATCCTAAGACTTTGGTCCCTAAGAGCAGGGAAAGCTCCCCTCACAGGGTACCTGAGCTTATTTGAGTCCTCTTCCCAGTAGAGCTTCTCAAAATAGGTGGATATCATACTCATAACAAACTCGGATCTCCTACCCAATCCCCATTCTCATCTTTCAAAGAATCAATCCGGTTACCCCTCCTGCGAGCTACTGTAGTGGAATGAAAAAATCTAGAATTTCTATCACCATACATCAACCAATTGCATCTCGACCGCTGGAACCAAAGAATTTCTTCGCGGATGTAGATCTCATTCAGCTCTTTCCACAAAGATTTTTGAGTTTCTTCCAACCTCAGGTCATAAGCTTAAGCCTCTCATCAATGCCTTTTAGTCTCGAATGGATACTAAATTTTCTTCTATTGGCTTCCTTATAAGTCACATTGTGCCAAGATTGAGCCTCAATCTGAAACTTCTCACAGGATGGTTTCCAACTTGCTTCCTCGCCCCAGCAATTGTTTAAAACAGTCTGGAAAGAGTCACAAGTCAGCCAGGAGGCCATAAATCTGAAAAGTCTAGAGCCACTCGTACCGTGAGGAGGAGACCCATTCAGGAGGATAATGGGCCTATGATCAGAGCTGTAGTAAGGAAGATGATTCAGATATCTGTTAGGGAATTTTAGATTCCAGTTGTCGTTGCTACAAGCCCTATCCAGTCTTTCAAATAACCTGCCTCTTCTCCAAGTGAACTCCGGACCTTTAAAACCAATATCTGCTATGTTGCAAGCATCCAGACACTCTTGGAAATCACTAATTGAGTTCCAATTCGGTTCCGCACCACCAGATTTCTCCTCCCCCCTTAAATAGGAGTTGAAATCTCCCATAGCCAGCCACGCATCATTTGAGTTAATTCGAATGTTCTGGAGACTCTCCCATAATGATCTTCTCTCCACACATCTCGGACTAGCATAAATAAACGAGATCAGCTCCTCCTTTCTAGTCTTTTTCCAGAACAGGGACGTGTGGATAAATTGATGCTGAGCTGAAATGATATCCACATTCACCTCCTCATTATTCCAAAGAAGCCAAAGGCCTCCAGAGAAGCCAACTGCATCTTGAATATAGTGGTTATTAAAACCAAGCTTAGATATACACCGTCTAGCTTTCTCACAACTGATCCTGGTCTCCAGAAGACAGAGCACTTTAATTCTGAACTTTTTAGTAATATCTTGAATTAATGGGGCTAGACCTTTCTTGCCAGCACCCCTAATATTCCAGCTGCACACAATCATTAAAACACTAATGATATAAAGCGGCACAAGCACACTAACCTGCACCATTACTTGATTTCTGAGTGAATCTTTATACCTCCCACGGTATACACATTCGCATCCATCTCTTTTCCCTCTGGAGTTTGCGAAAATCTTCTCAAGAGCTCCAAGGAATCAGGTGGTTGACTTTTGGGGTTGATGTTCTCCTTCTCATCCCCAAGGGAATCCCTGCCTGTAACCTCTCCCATCTGGTCAGCACTATTGTCTGTTAGGATAGCACGCTTGTTACTATGCTTGGCCCCTTTTATCCCAGGCGAAGCTTTCCTCAGGATAGAGTTGGGTCTTTGGGTTGGCTTAGTAATAGCCCTTTCCGGTTTTAATTTCACAGGTCCAAGTTTGTTGGGCTTCAAGACTTTTGGGCTCACCTTAGTTTTTGTCTCTGATCCACGAAGTGAGGCCCTCTGCCTGTTATCCGCTTGGAAGGCCACCTCAATAACAGAAGCTGAACTCTCACAAGAATCCTTCATTCCCTTTTCCCCATTCCCTGTACTTCCATCTGTTCCATCCTCAACTGCCTTGGGACTCTTGTCCTTTTCACTGGTACCTGCTACATCTGATCCCTCACTGCCACTTTTATCACTAGCTACTCCCATAGTCAACTTGGATGTACGAGCGATTAGGTCTGCATCTTCGCTCGAAATATTCAGGGCCTCGAACCTTGAGCCTCCAGAAATGGCTGCATGGCTGGTACGGAGGTTTCCCTCCCTATGCTTAGTCAGTTCATTTCTGATCCCTCCCATCTGCTTCTTCTTACCCCTATCATCGAAAACCGCACATTTCTTCTTATCTGGCTCGACTGAGACTTTCTGGCTAGGTTTAGTTTTTTTTCCCTTGGCTGAACGTTGAACAATCATCCATTCACCAAAAGGTTCTTCATTTTTGGTCTTGCTAACCTTAGCTTTGCTAGCATTATGGACTATCGTATCACTGGTTTTGTTGGCTGCAGCTGAGTCTGCCTTCTTACCCTCCGGACAACTGTCCTTTTTGTGGCCATAACCACCACACCCAAAGCAAATGAGGTGTAACCCTTCGTAAGCTACATGCAAAACCCTGTTGCCTATCTTGAACTTGGACAGAAATTTTTTTGTCAAATCCACCTCAACACAGATTCGAGCGAAACGTCCCCGTTCTGTGCACTCCTCCAGATTTGTTTCCTTCTTCCGGATTGAGTTCTTATCTATTCTCAGAGTTTTACCGAACATATTACCAATACTCCGCCAAAGCAACTGAGAAGTGTAGAACTCAAAAGGTAAACCCGGAATCCTGATCCAGATGGCTAACTTCTTCAAAGTTTCATCAAAGGGGTCAAAAAGAGGTCTCCACCGTTGAACTGTAACATAATGTCCAGCAATGATCCACGGACCATCCTGGAGAACATGCTCATAATCTTTCTCATCCGAGAACTTGAAGAGAAAATAATCATTCTCCATGTCTATAAATTCATACGCCCCTGTGATGCTCCACATATTGAGTAATCTTCCTAAGAGATACTTAGTGTTTAGCCTTCGCCCTAGCAACTTAACTATGAGAGCATTCTTCCATTTCTTGCACGCTTCTTTGTGGATATCTTTCGGATAGTTGAAAGTGGGGCAGAAAGGATCCTCGACATCTTCAATCATGCCCTCCTCCTGCACATCATCCTCCTCTTCTTCCCTGAGTTGCTGGACCATCCAGTGTTCCTCCTCCTCCTCCTTGCCCCTGTTACCATTGAACTGAAGCAGAGTATCTCTATAAGATATCACATTTCTTTCTGGAGCCTTCTCCGACGAGTCACCTCCATTTATGACCTCGTCAGTGCATATTTCCTTCCCTTTGGAAATAAGAATCTCTGGCCTCTCTATCATAACATCATCGAGCCCTCCAACAACCTTCGGTTTCTCAGTGCTTCTCTTCAACAAATCCTCCTCTTCACTTGATATAGGTTTACCTTCCATGGCTCCCACTATAGAAGTCCCACTCGAAACCCTAGCAGAGCTCACCATGTCCTCATTTTTAACAAACTTTGAAAATTACTAAACAACATCTTTTCACATACGTAATGGGTTGAAGTTATCTTCTTCATTTGGTATCAAAGCTATGCATATATGATTATAAGACCCAATTTTTTTAATTATAAAAATAATTCTAAATTTGCATATAGAACCTAAAGTTCATGATAAGATTTCATTTGCAATTTTTTGTAATTGGTCGTGAAAACCTTGGGGTTTTGTTTTACGTTATGAAAGTTTTTTAACCATATATCAAGTTTAGAAATTTTCTCAAATTTTTTCAATCGATACATTGAAACCTTAAATTGCTTTAGGGCTTTTGAGAAACAAGCTTTTATTTATCTATTGACACAAAAATTGTTTGAAATCGTTTCTTACAGTGAAGGAATTTCGTTTATGAATGTATTGTTACGAAATATAGGATTCATATTATGAAAGTTTCAATCTTTCTTTAAATTGATATTGTTTCATTGATGTAAAACGAAAATTGGTTTGAGGGTTTTAGTTCCCTGTTATTTTTTCATTGTTTTATGTTTTTTTAATACAAAAATCACACGTTTTTGTGCCAAGAAAAACCGAGACCCATAGCTTGAAAAATAACTTTTAAAACTTCCAAAATTTCTCAAAAATAGCTCAAAATATGTTATTTTTGAGATAGATTATATTAAAATCTCGTTGGTTTGTTGTTTATGGGTTGTTTTGTGATGAAAATTGCTCAAAAATATGCTCTCTCTTTTTTAGTTTTGACGAAGCTCCCATGGCGGAACCCAATTTCGAGCGGTCAACATGCCAAAGGAAGAAGAAAATACTGCAATAGAAGAATCTCAACAAATCCTAGGATTAGGATAAGATTGTGAAAGACATCCTATTTATATTTTTCACTAAAAAGTCTCGTGAAACCCACACTAATAGAAAATCCATTAAAATCGTCGGATTTTTGAATACCACGAGATTGTGATTCCATTGTTTAAAATTCCTGATTGAATACCAACAGATTTGGACGAATTCTAAAATAATCCTTTAAGATCATAATCGAATACCACGTGACTTTTTTTCAATCCATTAAAATCCTAACTGAAAACCAACGGATTTTTTTGTCCAAAAACAATCCATTAAAATTCTTTGAATCTCAATCCAATGCACCCTTAGTTTGTATTAACATTCATTCAGATAACATTAATCGTTGCCAGAATTATGTTTTTATTTATAATTTTATACTATTTCATGTACTGCAAAAGTGTGAAGTTGTTATTGTTGTAAAGATTTTGGATCTTTTAAATTTGAGGATATACTTTGGAAAAAAAAAATTGACATCGTTATAATCATTGACTAGAAAATTAACGATTGGCAATGTGATCAAATACATGCATGTATATATAATAAACTACAAAGTAATCAACAATATAACTAGAAAACCCTCTAATTTAAAATTTAAATAATTATTTCACTCAACTTTATTCTCACAACTGTCTCCATCTATATTATTTATGCTGAAAATGTAATCAACGAAAATCAATTTGTCCTCTCCCAAATTTTCATCATTCGATTCTCCATGAGATTCATCATGATCTAAATTATTATTATAGACTGCATAATTACCGTAAACTAAGTTATTATCGTAGATTGAAAAATCATCATAAATTAAATTATCATCTAAGTTGGATAATCATCATAAACTAAATTATTATCATAGACTTCAAAGTTAAGAATGGCAAATTGCATTATGTTCCGGGTTAAACCCGGATCCCTTCATGGGCATATTATTAAGCCTTTTGTCTGTCCAAATGATTTTCTCATTCAGTTCCTACTTGACATCTCGGCTAGAACTAGAACCCTGATCTCGTATTATGGACTTAACCCCATGAGCCCGGATCATGGGCTCAAACCCAAAATCAATATTATTCAGCACAACCACAAAATAACTGTCATGATCACTTCTGGATAACTGTTTTACCTCACCATTCCCTCTCATAACCGTCTATAACAGCTATTATAAATATACAAGCAACACTAAATGAAGACCAAGTAATATTCGGCCACCAATACCAAAGCTTACACATTTATCGGAGTCATACCTTACCAAGACCACACTACATTCATCAAGCAACCTATCCCAAACACTTATCTTTTTACCCAAATTAGTGTTCACTCAGAACACATCCCAATATCTTTAAAAAAATGATCGATTTTCATGTTGTATTTTCCAATTACGTCCTTGGTTCAAAATCCCTAAAGGGTTAATATTCCTCTCTTCATTATAAGATGTCATTTAATTCTATTCCTTCTTTAGATTAAATGTCCAACTTTGTCTACATAAGTCATCATACTAAAGTTCGGATTTTCTAACTTCGTGTTTAGATCACTAATCTTTGTCCGCTTTATTATTATTATTATTATTATTGAAAAAAAAAGGCAAAATTATCTCCATTAGTTCACATGAAAATCTCCATTAATCCTTCATTAATGATTGCATCACCACACGTGGGATCGCCAAATTAAATGCCAAAGGTCCATTCTTTTTGGTTCTCACATATTATCGTATCAACTCGTCAACTCGCTTAACCCGCCCTCCCACGCAACCCCTCCCCCTCCTTTTTACATCTAATATAACCTAACATTACAATTTGATTATAAAAAATCATAGAAAATTTACCGCATTTTTCAACTATTTCCAAACTCTCGTTCTCAATGAACTAAAATTGTCACTACAAAATATACTCCATTTAGCCACGGTCAAAACCGTGGCAAATGGTGATAAAAAACGTGGCTGAGATCATTTTCCACAGTTCAGAAAACCGTGGCTGAAAGTGGCGTTGCATTTTTTTAACCACGGCAATTTTTGCAGTTGGCCACTGTTTGAAAGAGCGTGGTACCATTTACTTACCCACGGCTTTTCTTAAAATAGGTACATTAATCTCGTGGCTAAATGACATAATTCGCCACATAACAAAAGCTATATTTTGCCATGATAATAATCGTGGCTAACAATACATAATCATTTTTAAAATTAAAGAATATTTTAAATTCTTTGGATCATATGAAATGCAGATAATGAGAATTGCTAGTACACAATTCCTTCATATTCAACAATCATGAGGTAATTAAAGAGCACAGTCTGGCATATAATTTCTTTAAAGCATCTTTTTCAATTCATATAAGCTAATTAAGTTTTTCATATAATTTTTCAAAAGCCATTATTTTTACAATTCATAAGAGAAATAATGGCTAAATAAAAGTAAACCAGATGTTTATCACACAAAAAAAAGTAAACCAGACGTTTTGTCATTGCAATGAGATATCCATACAAAAGACTAATTTCATAGTTCTAAATAAAATATGACAGCACAATTTTTTTTAAAAAAAAAATTGCCTTCTAAAAGTTGCTTTTATATGCTTCCTAGCCCTTTATAATGTTTGTTACTGATGCACATCTGGAAAAAAAAAAAAAAAAAAAATAATGATATCAGTATTCCACTTATATATCCTGTAACAATGTCATGGTTAGATTTCCCTGCAACACAATAAATAGAGTCGTATCGAACAAATATATTTTAAATAATATAAAATAATTTCTTTACCTCTCATTCACTCCATCAATGATCAGACAATAATAAAAAATCAAACCTTACATGGTAAACTAAAACAACTAGAAGGCTTTATTTATTTATTTATTAATATAAGGAGTTATTTAAGGAGATGACATAAATAGTACTCGAACTACACATTACACACTTCCAAAAAAAATCTATGAAATAATCCAATGTAAACGCAATTGAAGGTCTAAAAAAATCCGAAAATTATCACACATGAAAAACATATACAAATAGTAAGTTATCATTAAACAATATAAAACATAAGTTCAATGGATATTTTATATACATCCAACGACCCATATCAACGTTTATTGATTAAACATTTTCTTCATTATTGGATAAATACCAAACTAATAAAGAGTGAATCTAACTAATAATAAAACATCAATAAATATATTATCAACATTTCGATTTTCCAATTTGTTTAATTATTTGAATTTTGCATAGCATCCAATGTCCTGAGATAATTATTGTGAAGTCTAGCATGAAAAGAAATGAGACATGCTTTTATCTACAGTAACACGATAAACTTAATATGATTACATCAAACATGTCTTTGATTTAACTTTTAAAAATTGCTGACTTGGTTATCTTTATTGCTGACTTGGTTATCTTTATATTTTAAGTACTAGTATAAACATTTGAAATTATTTGGTTAACATGTGAAATTATTTAATCACATGCAGTATAACATTTCTCGCACACATAATCCGTTCTTCTACGGCTTCTACGGAGGCAAAATAATAACTTCGGCAAATTTATGTAAGTCATGGATTGGTGACAAGAATTGATAGAGATGTTCACAAATGGAAAATGAGATAAAAGCAACCGTGTATCCAAGAGAGATAACACATACCAACGATTTACGGTTACTGAGTTACAACACGTAGCAGAACCTTTTAAAAGTGTTATCACCCTGCAAATACAGATACACAAAGTTAGAACTTATCTATAAGTGTTTCTCTCTTTTTTCAGAATTATTGTGCACATTAATTCTTACTGCACCTATTGCAATACGTTTTCGGTAATTAGAGGAAAGAGAGAGATTACACAAAGGGAGAGAAGGAGAAGAAGGATTTTAAGGGAGAGAGTTTGTGAAAATTTCTTCCATACATTCTATTCCTTACCAACATGGATATATATCTGATATTAGTTTGTTACAAAAACTATTAAACTTTAATGGAAATAACAAAATAAATCACTAGTCATAAAAATAAAAAGAACATATTATAGTTGTGGATTTAGTAATCTTGGTATGGATCTCATGACTTGCGTCATTATGTAAATTTAAGAATGAATTAAATGTATCAGAATTCGAATGGGACTATGTACACTAGACCATAGATTTGTTTCCTTAATAGAGACTCCAACTTTGCCTGTTCATTTGTGTTCTCTTTTAGAGTAAACACCCTTTTTGGTCCCTGGCAATATCCACGAAATCCTTTTTAGTCCCTGACAATAAAAAAGGACCAAATTGGTCCCTAAAATTAAAAAAAAAGGTCACGTTAGTCCTTCTGTCAACTCCTCCGTCACGGCCAAACTAACGATGCCCATGTGGCACGTTAGTGTGATGACGGGGCTTGGACGATTGACACCTTGGATGAGCAAACGACGACGTTTTGTGCATATGGGTTCAGAGCTTTGGAAAGTAGAGCACGACGTCGTTTCTTGGTTGATGATGAACCGTAAAAAATAAAATCCCCCAAAATGCAGAATCGAACCTTCAACAGACAAACCCCCCCCCCCCCCCAATTGATGAAGCTAACCCTAAACATGAAATAAGCCCCTAAAAATTGTGGACGTTGATGATTGAATCTCGACGACAGTAGAAGACATCTACCAGATTTGCTGGGCAGGGGAGAAGATGAGTGTTTCTTCTGGGATGGGGAGATCAAGAAGGACCCAACTGAAGACCAAGGGAGAAGTACAAAGAAAGTCAAAAGGACATATGCAGCCAAGTGTCCTAAATGTGATCAGACTGGACACTATGCAAAGAGTTGTAAGGGACCACCAACTTCCAAAAAAGGTAATAGCCAAGCAAGACCACAATCTGTGAGGATTGGCTCGAACTCAGTAGATGAAATCCCATAGTCAAGGAGGCCCTTCAGCAGTTGGTAGTTCTCAGCCACATGAAGGCAACCTGAGAGGAGACAGCCCACCTCCTTCAAATCCAGAAGAAGCAAATGCAGTATTGACTGAAGAGACAATGAAGGTAGCAAGCAGTGGCACACGAAGCAGATTTTTGCATTTCATGACAACACCTGGTTTCAGGCCACCAAGGCCATCCTCAAGAAAATGTGCTGCTGTTGTAGAAGAGCAAGGGAGTAGTGCATGAGCCAATTGACAAGGAGTGCATATAATGTGATTTTTTTGTAAATTTTGGCCATATGTTTTTGGAGGCCTTATATAGTTTAAAAAAAATGTAATTTATTTTTTATGCATGGCCATATTGTATTTATAGGCCTTACTTTTGATTCCTGTTAGTTGGCTTTTATTTATAATGCACTACTTGTTTCTAGTTCTAGGACAATTATGTGTAACTGAATTGTGTCTTCTGGTTGAACAAAGTGGACAACACATGTATGTGCCTATTTCTCTATCATGACAGGGTTGATCCATTTGATACAAGCATGTCCTATTTTTATGTTTTTTAAATGAGTTATGTAATTGTATGACCATCTGTTATGCACTTCTGTGAAGCAAGTTGGACTGTTTTGTTGATTTGGACTGCAGGTCAAAAGCATACAAGTATGTGCCTATTTTTCTCTGCCTATACAGGGTTGATGAATGTTCCAGCAATGCAGTGTTCCAGCTCTTATGTTCCAGTTGTTCTGTTTTATGTTTTTTAACTGAGTTATGAAAGTGTAGTTCTTGGACCTCCAAGTCATGTGTTATGCACTTTTATTTTGTAATCTCGGACTGCAAGTGTTTCAATCCCTCATGTCCTATTTTTCTGTGGTCAGGGACCAATGAGGGCCCCGAGCAGTTTGTCAGGGACTAAAATGACCCTCGTGTAATTTGAGAGGGACCAAATTGGCCCTCATGTTTTGGCATGATTAACATATGTGCATAACAAAATGGAAATTCTGTATCAGCTTATGCATCTATATATGTACATGGATGGTTTGTGATACAATGTAGCAAACTAGCATCCAGTACTGCAGTACTTGATACACAAATATATGATACTATACACAAACAGATTCAAACCAGATACAATCTAGCATCCAGTACTGCAGTAGTTGATACACAAATATATGATACTATACACAAATAGATTCAAACCAACACAGAATGCTCCATATAATACAACCTTCTTTATTAATTGGTATAACAACAGAACTGATAACTCATTAAACATCATTCAAGGAAAAATACATTGGGGTAACTTCTTTTGACTGTTACCACACTAACAAAAAACATACACATGATGAACACACCAACACAAACAGCACCTAAGACCCTAGCTGTCCTACCAACACTTCTAATTTGGTTGTCCATCATATCTAACTCCTCCACCATCTTCAAGTATACATCATTCAGTTTTCTTTCCTGCTGATGAACCTTCATTCCTTGCTCAGTAATCTTCACATCTTGCTCTCTCATCATCATGTCCACATACTTCAACTTGAAATTAATTTCAGCAACATCCAACTCCACAATGTGAATTCTTGCTTCTTCCAGCTCCATGGGTTCATTACACATGTCATCTACCCATCTAAAAAAATCACAATAGGGCTTCTTATCCTGCAAAAAAAATAAAAAAATCACGGTTAACAAGTGTTCCAACTCAATAAAGGGGCAGATTACAAATTCATGCCTTGAAATTAGGACAGCCAAGGAAAGCCCTGTTGGGGTTCCTCTCAGTTTTGGAGGTATAGACAATACTTTGTCTCCCACATTTGCACCTCGGCGGTCCTTGTCATTGTTCTTCCCTCCATTGCAGAACTCTCACTTGATCCCCCCATCCCAGAAGAAACACTCATCTTGTCCCACGCCCAGCAAATCCGGTAGATGTCTTCTACTGTCGTCGAGATTCAATCATCAACGTCCATAATTTTTTGGGGCTTATTTCATGTTTAGGGTTAGCTTCATCAATTTGGGGATTTTTGTTTGTTGAGGGTTTGATTCTGCATTTTGGGGGATTTTATTTTTTAGGGTTCATCATCAACCAAGAAACGACGTCGTGCTCTACTTTCCAAAGCTCTGAAACCATATGCACAAAATGTCGTCGTTTGCTCATCCAAGGTGTCAACCGTTCAAGCCCCGTCATCACACTAACGTGCCACATGGGCACCGTTAGTTTGGCCGTGACGGAGGAGTTGACAGAAGAACTAACGTGGCCCCTTTTTGTAATTTTAGGGACCAATTTGGTCCTTTTTTATTGCCAAGGACTAAAAAGGAATTCGTGGATATTGCCAGGGACCAAAAAGGATGTTTACTCTCTCTTTTATATATCCCCAATATAAAGAAAAAATGGAAAATGGCTATAAAAAACTTTATAAATGTAGTCGATTTTATTACTAAAATATTTGCTTGCACGATTTTAAGACATGAAACAGAGCCGTAGTGAACATCTATATTTTATTACTAGAATATTTGCGTGCCACTGCTTTCTTATATTTTAACTTTTTGAATCATTTTTTATTTTTATTTTTTATTTTTTTGCAGTACCCAGATTTGAAGCCACCATCATCCCCAACTCCATCAAAGCCACAATAATGATGTGAAGAGAGAAATACAATCTTGTGACTGTCAAATTGTTTAATTTCTAATATTACAGTTATTCCTTCTTCCTTTATGAGTTTATGTTGAGTTTAAGAGATAGTGCAAAGTGTGTAACCTTATACTGTGTAAACTGATTCAAGTAGTATTTATACCCCAGCCAAATACTGTGTAAAGAAGATATGAAGAATACAATATGTCGAATAAAAACCCCCCAATAAATAGGATCAGATATGGGATCAATCAAGAATAGGTCAAAATATGTATTCTCATAAAAATCACTCCCCGTGAAACCCCGACTTGAGAGGGTAGGAGTGAGGAATTTTTGTATGCAGCCTTACCCTATACAATGCAATGCAAGGAGGTGGTTTGTATGAGATTAGTTTTAAGTTCATTCGAGAACTTAAAACTACAATATGATCAATCTAGTTTACTTTCAAGCTCTCCATTATAATGTAAGAGCAGCTTTTATTAGATAGTCACCCAAAGTTAATAGAAGAAATGAGATAAAATAATAACATATTTGTTCACCTAGAACTTTCATCATTTAGCTCAGAATGACATGTTTATTGTTGAATTTATTATTTTTTTCATTGACATAGGAGGATAATTTCCTCAAAAAATAGCATTGTTACAAATACAGCTTAAGAATGCAGCATAAGATGATGAGCATATTAAGTACCAAGTATTCAAAGATAAAGGAAAAAAATTACAAACTACTGACAGCAACTATATTTCTACCTCATGTAGAATAAGATATAAGCTCCTTCAGACATCACCTGATTGATTTGCACTAGCTGAACCTGTTAAATAAAGCATAATCTAAGAATTTATAACCTAATGAAACTTGAAAATTTGAGCAAATTAGCAGTACGGAATATGAATGATATGACTATAAATATGTATCTGTTGTTTGTTAATTTCTCTATAGGTGGAAGCCATATTAAAAAAGACATAACTTGGAAAATATAACAGAAATTGAGTGCATAGGAACGTTGTGAAAAAAGTACCCAAGGAATCAAAGCCAGAGTCATACCGATTATAGTGAATGTAAATATAATTAACAACTCCAACCCCATTACACCCATAATAATCCGTTCTATATAGTTCTCATTCTCAAAACTTCAAAAGTTTGCCTTGAATAACATTAACATACTTCTTCAAGCCAAAATTGATACTCTTCTTCGTCAAGGCAAATGAATTTGTCAGAAACTCCTACATACGTAGGCATTAGTAAATCTTCAAAACAAAAAAAGTATTCTGCACTTCAGTGCCCTACTCAAAATTTTACAAAATACCCAATCTTCTAATGCAGACAAGAGAAAGGAAAGAGCAAGCATAAGGCAACTTGAAACGGTAGTGCAAACCTCATTCCCATTTATAAGTTACCAATACAGCCTTTCTATTAAAAGAATATTGAAGAAAGAGTGAAAGATAAACTTCAATACCACAATCAAACCACAAAGTTCTGTTAATTCATTATCAGCTACGGCCAACTCCATACTAGAGAAGCTTCTCATCTATGATAAATACTGCATACTCATCAAATCTTTTAGTCCATATATCAATAAGATTTTCACTCTGAGCTCATTATAAAGGAGAAAATAAGGCAGCTATAAAATTCACTCTACCAAAGATCTGACCCTGCAGTGGCTTCATGACACCATTTCTATCAAGAGAATAAGCAGCACATGAAAATTAGTCATAGCTAATAAGAATAAGTAATATCAGACTACAAATTCTATCATGGAATATTTTCTTATCTTGTAGACAAATTATCAAACAAGTAATAGGCTTCTAAATGTTCCCGTTACTTCAACCCAAAGACAACAAAGGAACTCCGCCAATGTAAATCATCATTTTATTCCTTCATTCGTAATTACATGCAATGGTTCTAAACAAAATTATGGTCACACTCTCCTCTTACTCCTGGACTCTTCAAAATTATAATCCTAGCTTGCCTAAAATTATTGTGTCTCATGCATAAACTTCTTATCAAAGACACAATCAATATATACATATATACAAGCAGAATTCCAATATAATATGAGACTTAACCCACTCCCCATTTCCAAGACTTTTACCCATAGCAACCGTATGAACCGAAATTCCCCAATTTTCTCGAGTAACCTATATCTTTTTGTTCTCCCTAAATTGCCACGTACCTCATCAGCAATGCATAATCCTCCTCCGCCAACACAAGTTCGAAGGAGGCTTAATGCATATATCCAAACCACCCGATTCCTCGTAACACGGATGAAAATTGGAGCTCACTTTGGTGACCGAATCCCCAATTTCTGTGTCATGACATAGAAATTCATTAGGACAATTCATCGAACACCTAAATTGCATGAGAAATAAGGGACAAGAGATTTACTGAAAAGATAGAGGCGAGGGATTTCCTATTCCATAAATTTAGAAATTTATAAATCAGTATACTAGACATTTATGATTTCTCTATAAATTAGAAGATCTATTGAATATGCAAAGAGATTTTTCACATATTTTAATTTCAGCAAGCAAAAGATAAATTATAAAAAAAAGTAAGAAATGAAGTCAACAACCAAAAAATGCCAATTAACATGAAGTAAGGACTTCAAATCCCATTATGGAACAGTAAAGAACTACAATCGCAGGAAAAAGTTAGGTTTGATGGTTAATTAGTGTACCTAATTCACTCACGTTATGGAAGAAGGATTTGACTTTGAAGAGAAAAGCCAAAATTTGAAAGAGAGATCGAGACATAGAGGTGGGATTTATGGGGAAAAAGAAAACAAAAGAAACATAAACAAACATATAGGCATAGCTTTGAGATGAATTAGAGGGTTTGCCTTAATCGCATGCATAAATAACTTTGAACATTTAGCAACGGACTATACAGTCCTTGCTAAATCGCCATGGTTAAAAGGCACTTTTCTGGTAGTGTGTTATTTTTATTTATTTTTTTGTAATCTGTTATAAAAATTTACTTACTCGCATACTTAATCAAACTAAAAAAAAAAGTTTCTCTAACTTTTAGAAAACTAAAATGTTATTGTTATTAGGGGAAGGATATATTTATCATCAAAAAAATTTACCATCTTTACAACTAACTTAATCACTGTTGATTTGCGTCAATTTAACGGTTATAATTTATTGAAAATTATTTGGTTGTATTTATTAATTTTCCAAAAATCCAATAAATTATAACATTTAAATTGACGAAAATCAACGGTAATTAAGTTGATTGTAAATGTGGTAAAAAAATTTAGTTGTAAATATATCCTGCCCCATTGTTACTATGGTTAATTTTAATTATTCTTTGATGGAACTTAACATATGAATAAGATGTAATTTAAAAACAAAGAAAATAAGCAGTAAAGCGAAAATTTATTATCGTAATAATTATTATTGATAAAAAATTGACTGTTGAGAAATGACAATGCTACCATATCAAATAGAGTGTGTGTATGTGTGCGCGCGGGTGTGCGCGTGCATGTGTGTGCGCGTGCGTGTGTGTGTGCGTGTGCGTGCGTGTGCGCGCGTCTGTGTGTGTGCGCGCGCGTATGCGCATGCGTCTGTGTGCATGCGTGCGCGTGCGTGCGTGTGTGCGCGTGTGTGTGCGCGTGTGTGTGCGTGTGTGTGTGAAAGAAAGTGCAATAGCACCACAAATTGAAGAAAATGTTTAATTATAATTAAGGGTAAAGGATTTCTCCACTCAACGGAGATAAAGTTATCTCCAGTGAACCCAAAACGACATCATTTTGAGGCAAAAATCAAGGTATTTTTGTAATTATAATATAATGCAGGGTTATATTAGTCTTTATCATTATAATTTTTTAATCTTATAATCCCAGAATGACGTCGTTTTGAGTTAACTGGAGATAACTTTATCTCCAGTGACTGGAGAAATACTTTTCCCTATAATGTAATAATAAAAATTGGAAGGAAAAGAAAGAAAAAAATAAAACTTTCAAAAAAAAAAATAGGTAGGCTGCCGAGGCAAGGCAGAGCGAGGCGGGCTGGCTCGTTTGTAGGCAGATTGATGATGGGGCGGGGCGTGCTGTCTGTTTTGCCACCTCTCACTATGAAAGGAAAGCTAGTGGTCACCGCAACTTACACCTACCATCACGACTTAGGCTAGCTAGCCATCAATTTAGAGGTATCGAAATACGTTGAAGTCCATGGGTCAATCCATAAAATTTTATATTTGTCCCTAACCCACTAAGCCCTTTGTGTGATGAGGCCTCTTTTAATTCTAACCCCCAAAGCCCTATGATTTAGCAGGTTGGGTTGAGACTTATCTAAACTTTTTCCTTCATTAAATTTTTTATTATTTTAAAAAATTTAAAATATATAAAATTTAAAATGCATGGTATAATTTAAATGGGAAAAGGTATAAAGCTAAGACAGTTAAAATTGTGATAAAATATATGCATATAGAAAACAAACTATAAATTTGTTAAAATCTATTTCTTTAGCACAAAGTGCAGCATGTTGCTTCAATCAATTTATCTCAAGGAAAATATTAGAGAGAAAAAAGGATTTTTGACCACTCTAGCCTTTTTTTTAATAATTAATTACTAAATTGATCTATTTATAAACTATTTTAAAATTTTAACCTCTTCAGAAAACATAACACCAATCTGCTCATGTTTGACCGTTGACCATGAAGTCTACCCGGGTACCTCCCTCCTAACCCGGATATTTTTTTAAAATTTTATCCTACCCGGGTAGGGAGGGAAATACCCGGGTATATTTCGTAAATCTGGGAAAAAGTTTGAATTATTTACCCGAGTAGATAGGGAGGTACCGGGTAGGATTCAATTTTTGTACTAACGTACGGTTCTTTTCATAGTCTCTTTCTTTTGAAGCTTAAATGATCTTGCTGAACTCACGGGTGATCATCTCCTCCTTCCTCCCAAACCTCGTTTGAAGTCATCACCCAAGTCATTTTATTGGGAGAGACAACAAACAAGGATTAAGTGGCTACGACAATGCATTTGTTTTAGAGCTTTATAGTTCGTCAAATGTTACTTTCATTTACCTGATCAGCAAGGGCAATTTTGCTTGTTAGCTTCAAACTTTCCGAGATGGAAAGAAACCTAGGTAGAAGATCTTTTCTTTTAGAAGGTAATGCTCCCCAATATGCTATAACTTTTTTTGGTTGTGAGCGGTCAGCATCACAGTTTGGGGAATTCAATGGTGTATGTCCTACATGTGACAGAAGAATGGTGTTATGATTTCTTTCTTTGAAATGCGGGTGGTGGTGGTTTTAGTCTTTTTTAGATGGGGTTTGGGCGAAGGAAATTATCACGTGAAACCGTTAGTAGAGCCTCATCACTAAACACTCCAAATTCCAAAAGATGTACATATAAGTGAAATTTACCAACCTCAATTTAGATTTTGGACGGAACTAAACAAAAAACCCAACTTGACAAAATCAACGCCCTCCTAGTTTTTGATTGCAAAAATGCATTTATCCAGGTACATCCTTATCTACTTGGTAAATAATTCAAATTTTTCCCAGATTTATGAAATATACCCGGGTATCTCCCTCCCTATCCGGGTAGGATAAAATTTTCAAAGAATACCCAGGTAGGGAGGGAGGTACCCGGGTAGGCTTCATGGTCAACGGTCAAACAGGGACAGATTGGTGTTATGTTTTCTAGAGAGGTTAAATTTTTGAAATAGTTTATAAATAAGGTTAATTTGGTAATTAATTATTAAAAAAAGGCTATAGTGGTCAAAAAGCCGAGAAAAAACCCTGATACCAATCTCAGAATTTGGAGAGAGTTTTTTTAATAAAAGACTCACAAGTAAATTTATGGGTAATAATTTTCTTATGTCATAGAAGATAAGAGTTATCTTCTACACACTCATTGGTATAGGTGGGGTCCACTTTTAGGGGAAGAGAGAGAAAATATAAAGTGTGACCCATCTTGAATTTGTGTGTGTAGGAGATAGATTATATTTTATGCAACATAAGAATAATAAATCCCTAAATTTATAGTGGATAAATGGATCGTAGCCTAAATTAACTTCCTCAAATACTTGTTTACCAAAAAAATAAACTTCCTGAAATACTTATCTTACAAGAATAGTAGACCTATGTAGCACCGATACTGACACAGGACACGAAACGACACGACACTCCGAAAGACACGTTAATTTTAAAAAAATGTTAGATTTCGACACGTTAGGACACGTTTTGATATTAAATAATATTTTTAATTTATATTATATTTAATATTCAATATTTAACAAAAAAAAATGAAAGTAAACTTATAATATTCATGAATTATGCAAAGAAACATAAGATATCCCAAATATTTATATTAAACTCAATAAAATGATAATCGTAATCCAACGAATCTAATAGTTGGAACTAAAAACTTAATGCAATGAACCCTTTGAAACTTTTTGTTGAATTTCTATAATACGTGTTGGAGTGTCAGGGAGTATCGAATACGACACGTCAGAGTTTTTGAAGTGTCGGTGCTTCATAGTAGTAGACCACATCTAATAATAATAATAATAATAATAATAATAATAATAATAATAATAACAATCTAAGTCAAAATTCAGTCCAATTGCCTCATATTCTGGGCCATTTAGTCCTTAAAAATCTAATTTTTTTTGCCGGCCCATTAATATTTTAAAACAAATTAAAATCCCTTTTCATTAACACCTAAGTGGAAAAAAATTGTAAAACCATGAGGTGACTTTGGATTATCGCTTGCTTTGATATAAAGGTTTAATATATTTTTTTTACAGTAAAAAAAAAATTTCTACCACACTCATAAAAAATTAATGGTCATTCATTTTTGGGTTTATCATCTATTATTTAACATGACCACAAAAATTTTCCTACACACACAATAATTTGTGGGGTACCATTCAAAAAAAAAAATTGGCACACAAAATGAATCTAAGAGAGAAAAAAAATAACTTTTTCCAATGATGATTAAAGTGATACTCTTATAAAACCCTTCATTTTTATGCAAGTATGATACCCATATATATATATATATATATATATATATATATATATATATATATATATATATATATATGGGACAGGATCCGTTTACAAATTTTTTGGAATTTTTTTACAAATTACACTATATTTGACACCGGGAGAATATAGTGATAGCCGTTAGAGTTTGTAAATAAAAAGTTTGTAAATATAACCTGCCCCTATATATATATATATATATATATATATATATATGATGTCAAACTTCAACACCAGTGTCAAGTTTGAAGTTTGACACCTTATATGAGAGCCATTAGATCAAAAAAAATCAACGGTGTGATTTGTAAACATCAGAGCCGTTGATCTTTTTTGATCTAATGGCTCTCACATGAGATGTCAAACTTCAATTTTGACACTGATGTCAAAAGATCCTGCCTCATATATATATATATATATATATATATATACCGAGTTATTAAATTTAAATTTTGAGACAAAATTGTGAGAGCACAACTTTTAAAAAAATATAAAAGATAAAAGATAAAAGGGCACAAAACATGAGTGTGTAACAAATCAGAGCCGTTGATCTTTTTTGACATAAGGGCTCTCACATTTCCCATATATATATATATATATATATATATATATATATATATATATATATATATATATATATATATATATACTTTTCCCTTAATAACACCTTAAATATTCTCCTTTTCTTTTTTGGACATTTACCCTTGAAAGAGATGAATCATTTAATCACTCGCCTCTTTACTTGCATAAAGCTGGCAAAAAGTTCTATCATCATTCCACAAAATAAAATTTCATAGTCTAAATATAACTGTCACCACCTCGATACCCCTTCCTTAAATAACAGGTGGGTCAAGAACAATCGATGCTTCTTTCCTTAAACGAATGTTTCTTTGTATCCACTTAATTATGGCTTCCATATAAAGGATAGACATTCGGAAAATACATCTTCAAACCTATTTGATTTGGACATGAAGATCATGTCAGTGTCATGGTAAGGACCCCATCAACACTTCGAGCTAAATGCTAATTATGATAAAATGAGAAAACGAATCCCCACAAATAATTCCCCATTTTTTTAATTAAATAAAATTTTCATTCTTGAACTACCTTTAAAGATCCCTTTTGATATAGAAAATTTGAAACTCTAATTTTATAAAGGCAATACTGAAGATCCATAAAATTATGAAATCCATATCTAAATCAATTCCTTTGTTTTGCCTCTTCATTGCACAAAAGTACATTTCAAACCAACTTTTAGCTCTTTTTCCCTCAATGAATTGTGCAGAAAATCACAAAAACAGATGCTGCACCTTTGTTTTGCAAGCCTCAGCAAAATCATTGAAGGACTTCCATAGAAAAAGTACTTTCCAAGCCTGGAAATTGGCCTAGGAATGTTGATTTAAGAAAAGCCTAAGAAATATGCTTTACATGGCCAAAACTGGTCTACATCAAAATTCTCATCTACCTACTGATTTTAAATCAAACTCTTTTAATTTAATTAGTTAAGTCTCTGTTGAGGTTTATCCTGTTGAAATTTTGCTTTGTAAGAGATATTTTTCTTCTGCAATGTAATAAATCCGGGATCCTCAAGACAGCTGAACTTGATAACTAGGTGTGTATATGTTCCTTCCCAAAATTTCTAAAACAGCAACTTCTACCAGCAAAATCAGGCAATAGCCATAAAAGTCAGTGAAAATAATGGAACTTCAACTTGAAGATTTACAACTTTCAACAACTCTCCTAATCCGTTCAATAACTAGAGGGATGTCCTCTAAAGTTATAGTAGCAAAACAAATACGAAACCATCCTGGTTCTATGCAATGGCAGGCTGAGCCAGGAGTCATATTGATCTTAGCAACACTCATAAACTTCTCCCATAACTCAACTTCTCCTTTCTCACTATAAGGCCGGATTAAGCCGCTCATATCAGCCCAACAGTACATACCAGCACTGCTCTTGGCACACTTGATTCCTAGTTTACTTAAACTATCCACAAATTCATCATGAACTTGTCTTAGTCTGTTCCGGTTCGTTTCAAAGTACTCCTGAATAAATGTTTTATCAGAAAGCATTGAAGTAACTAACCTCTGGGTGGGAGCAGATATAGAGGAAAATCTACTTATCTTCTTGGCAGCAGCCAAAACAGTGTCATTGAATGAATATATTACCCCAACTCTAAAGCCAGCAAGCGAGAGATCTTTCGACAGGCCATATATTATATGAACCCGGCTCTTGTCTATATCTGAATCAAGAATCTCAGCTAGACTTACGAACTTCTCACTTCCATATGTGGAGCCTGCAAATACTTCGTCAGCTATGATATGAATGTTTTTCTCTTCAGCAAAGTCTAGAAGATTGTAAAGCGCGTCTTGTGTCAGAATATTGCCAACAGGATTTGAAGGGTTGGAAATGAGAATTCCACGAACTTTGACTCCACGTTTTCTTGCTTGACTATATGCTTGTTCAAGAGCAGTGATATTTAGATTAAAATTGTCAGTACTACGACAGTGAACAGGTATTAGGTCTACCCCTGGACGCCATCTCACATCCCTGTCAAAGCTGCATAATTCCTTTTATTAGCTTTTAAAATTAGCATAAGGAATACAAACCAGGAGCTCAAGAAAGTGCCGTCGATTACCCCGGATAATAAGGTGTGGGGACAAGGAATGCATTTCCAGGGTCTGCCAAGCAGAAGGATAGTATCTCAATAGCAGGAGTTGCTCCAGATGTTAGTACCATATTAGATGGGTCAAATTTCACCGATCCTCCCATCACCTGATGCATAAAGTCAGACAAGGCCTGCAAAATCAAAGCAAACAACAATAGCTCAACAGACAATAAAACAATGGCATGAACTTAAATGAACTAAATTTGAACATAGCACATTATAAATAAAAGGAATATAGAAGAACAGTGTCCAACTCCACTATCAAAGATGGCCAAAATAACGAAAACAGGAAAACATTTGAATTTCAATCTTTAAGACAACAAATAATTTAATTAAAACCAAAATGCCCATTTACTGCATTAAGACAAAGGTATTTATTTGCAAAAGCTGGCGAATACCCTGTTTGTTAAAAGAGAATTTTGAAATGTAATGACACTAAAAGCTCAAGTTCTTCATTTAACATATGAAGAATGCTACCAACAAGATTCTTTTGAACACTCTTTTTAACACACTCTGTATTATTGCGCCACATCCCACACTTAGCTTTAGAAATTATCTTTTTCATTTTTTGAATTATTAAACAAGTATGAAACACGGCCCATAATAAAGATATGTTCAAAAGGAGAATGAATCCTCTCATGTTTTGTTTTTAACATAACCATGTTATGGGTAAGACATCAGTCATTCATTCATAGATCAATGGTCAGCATTTAAAATGACAACTTCCACTTTCTCGTTTTACAAACTCCTCAATAAATTCTGACCGTTAATCTAAGAATGAATGGCTAAGATCTTTCACATGACATGGTCATATTAAAACAAGACATGAGATGAATCATTCCCGTTCAAATAATGTGTTGGTGGCATTCCTCTTAACATAATGAGAAGCAAGATACATTAAGATCTAGGATTGCAATAGCAGCTCTTTTGCGCGCTATACCAGTACAGGAGCGAGTTGCGGCTACTGCAAATCGACACACACAAATCGAAAAACGAAAAGAGAACGGGAAGAGAGAAATTTGACATAGTGATTTACCCTGATTCACCCAATGTAGGCTACGTACAGCTTGTTTGTACTATATTTACCTCACCGGCACTCGTTATAAGTCACTCGATTTACAAAGGAATATAAATAAGATTTAGAAAACCCTAACAGCAGTTACAAACCCCAGTTGTCTTTCTGCTGACCCTGCAAATAAGGGCCCTCATCAGTATGGGAAGTGTAAGCCATATCCAACAGCGGCCATCTGCTACGATAACTGCGCCGCACTGCCACCGTTTCTGTTAGTGTCCAATGGTTGCCGCAACCAAAGGTCGCGATTTGTGTTTATCCCATTGCAACAGGACCGATTTAGGAAAGAAATCGATTTGTGGGAAAATGGTAGTTGATAGAAAATTTGATGAAAATTAAGGGTAAAACCATAAATGGAGAAGATAAGTTGAGGGTCAGATGGTAATTTTAGTTTAAAAAATCTCGCAAATACTCACTCTTCTCGCTCACACTTTCGTTTGTTCGTTCTTCTCTTCTTCTCTGTGTCACACTTTGATGGGCTAGGATTAGTGGGCCCAAGTTACCAATGCAAAATTAGTTAGTTAGCTAGTTTGTTAGGGAAATTAGTCTAGAATATTCCTAAATAATAGGATATAAGGAGGGGGTGTGGGAGTGGGAGGCATTCATGTATTCTGAATATTTGGAGTGGGATTTTGGGAAAGGATCTCTTGGGATCTCTTTGGCCTAGGTATTTGGCTTGAGAGTGAGTGAGGTCTTTTGGTGTGTGCTTTATCTTTTCTGTATTTTCATGGTTGTATTTCTTGTATTGTTCTTAATAGAAGTGTTATTTTACTGTTAGTTGTTGTTATTTCTGTTATAATTTTCTGGGTTCCATCAATTGGTATCAGAGCATCTTCGATCCCGGAGGTGCTTTCTGGTCCAGATTCAAAAAAAAAAAAAAAAAAAAAAAGAATCGATCAACAGATCCAGATCTATACAATGATTCCAGAATTTTACGGAGACGAAGATGAAATGAAAGCTTGGGGATGGTTGCTCGGGCTTGAACAACATTTTCAAGCAAACCAAATTCCAGAAGCTGATATGTTGAAAGAGGCAGTGAAGGGGTTGAGAGGTTGTGCTCTCAGCTGGTACAAATGTTGGAGTGTGCTCAGTCCCAATATAAATTGGCGGAGCTTTGATAGAGCGTTTATAGGAAGATATATACCGGAGATCTTCATAGTAGATGAAGTTGAAGTATCGAAAAATTCAGAAAAAAAAAATTGGAGAAGAAAAAGAAGAGCAAGAAAAGAAAGCAGAAAAAAAAGAAGAAAAAAAGGAAGAAGAAACAGAAAAAGAAGAAAAAGAAAAAAGAAATAAAAGTGCAGATGCAGATCGAAGCATAGTAGAAGAAGAAGAAATCATACTAGAATTAGAAAAAGTAACAAAGGTGGAAGAAAGAAAGGAAGAAGAGGAAGCAGCACAAGAAGATGAAGGAGATCAAGAGGAGGAAGACCAAGTCAGATCTGGAACAGGGAGACGACGCACAAACGGATCTGGTACAATCATGGCGACTACGAGACTAGCAGAACCAAAAAAACAAGAGAGGAAAAATAATGAAGAAACACGAGCTGAAATCCGAGTAAATCGCGTGGAAAGCATGGAAGAGACGATGTCGCTTGTGCAGATGGTCGAAGAGAAAGAAACGGTTGTGTGGAAGACGATGATGCATTTGGGCCGAAGTGGATCTAACGAGGGAGGGTTTGGTTCGGGTCAACACATGTGGGCTGCTCTCACTACTCGGTCCAACAACTTGGCTGAGGAATCAATGGGTGGGAGAGGAAACGGACCGCGAAATGGGCCTCAATCAAACATTAGGGGGCCCAACCCACATACCACTATCAGGGCAATTGGACAACAGAAGAACGTCAACTTAGGGGACTCTGAAGTCGTGAAAGAGGAAAGCCAAGTGTCTACACCCAAGACTCGTGTGGCAAATGGCGGCAACAATGACAAAGGCAGCACATCTTACAGGCGATGGACGATGGAGGAAATGCGTGCGTTATGCAATATGGAATTGGTAAGCTTTCTTCGTGGGTTTGTGGCTGTTGAACCTTATGACATTGCATCTGCCAAACGATTTTACTGCACTTATGAAATTCTGGGAGAGCATATGATGAAGATGAATGGAGAGGAAGATGGGTTTAAACATTCTGGTCTTCTTTGTGAGCTTATCTGTTTTGAAGATCCAATACTATCACCTCTTGCACCAGGTGTCCTCATTAATGGGATTTTACCTTCAGAATCATCAATATCCGAAAGTGCATTACATCCTTTGAGCTCTACTTTGAGTACAGCAAATGGTGGAACTTGCAAAATCATTTATAAGAAGGGTGATATTCTTTGGCTGGACCAGTTCGTGATTCAAATGGTGTCACTAATGGATTGCTTGCTTAAGTTAGAAAATTTTGTTCTGCACTCAACACCATACAAGGTGCTAGTAACTGGGCAAGATGAAGGCATGTTGGAACTCATTCCATCGTGGTCAATATGCTTCAACCAATGGGATCCCGGTGGAAGAGTTTCTCAAATAATGGAATTGAAAATGCCACAGTGTTCAAAATGCTTCACACAGTGGGACCCAGGTGGATGTTCAATTATTTCCCCTATCATCTTCTTCACCTTGAGGACAAGGTGAATTTTGAAGGGGGAGTATTGATGGGCTAGGATTAGTGGGCCCAAGTTAGCAATGCAAAATTAGTTAGTTAGCTAGTTTGTTAGGGAAATTAGTCTAGAATATTCCTAAATAATAGGATATAAGGAGGGGGTGTGGGAGTGTGAGGAATTATTCATGTATTCAGAATATTTGAGTGGGATTTTGGGAAAGGATCTCTTGGGAACTCTTTGGCCTAGGTATTTGGCTTGAGAGTGAGTGAGGTCTTTTGGTGTGTGCTTTATCTTTTCTGTATTTTCATGGTTGTATTTCCAGTATTGTTCTTAATAGAAGTGTTATTTTACTGTTAGTTGTTGTTATTTCTGCTATAATTTTCTGGGTTCCATCACACTTCTTCTCTGCTCTCTTCTCTTCTCACTCTCCTTCCTTGCTACCACCTCGACGACCAGAGCTAAAACAGAGGAAGAGGAAAGCACCACACTGGTGTGAGCTTGAGAAGATGAACGCTCTTATTCTAGAAGGTGAAGGACACATTGAAGTTGAAGGTCAGGGAATAAGATTGGGTTCTATTTGCCTCTGTTACTTAACTCAGCTTCCGTTTCTTCTACTTTCCAGTTTCTACGTTCTGCTTCAGGGTTTTTTTTTTTCCCCCTATTCTGTTTTTAATAAATTCATCATTTTAAATCTAAATAAACATCCACATCTCTGAGACTGTAATGACATTATATATAATTGAAAGCAACTATTTTTCCGTTTCAGTTTTATTTTTTTTCTGTATTTTTTCGATTCTGTTTTTGTTTTTGATTCTGCAATTATTTTTGCTTCGTGCACCTTTTTCTTCAATGAGCTTTATTTTAAATATTTAAATCCTCTTTTATCTGAATGCTCATATCTGTAAACTGTTTTAAACTTCAGAAAGTGGGTTGACAGCAATGATAAAATGTTACATTTACAGTTTAGTAAATATAAATTAGTATGTTGGTTGCTTCCTTTGTTACTTGAATTGAACTAGCATTTAGTTTATTTGAACGAACTAGCATGTTGGTTGCCTCCTTTGTTACTTGAATTGAATCATTGTTTGGAATGTGTTATGTCTTTTGTGTAGTTTAATGGTCATCCCTTTTATTTTGGGAGAATTCCTATTATTGAGCATGTATATATGTAAGGTATAATTTAGTAAAAGTATCAATATGGACTTTGCAATAGCAGCTTTACCACAACCTGCTATACCGCTATACCATATTTGGGGTCGGCCACTACCAACCGCTATCCGCTATTTAAAACCTAGGTTAAGATACGTTACATTAATAATAATTATGATAAAAACCTATCAACCAACGGGATATATTATTGGTGCTCCTCTAGTACATACTACACCCACTTAAATTATAACACGTGGACTTACGTTGCATCCATGAAGAAGCTACCAAGAAAATCGGGGTAAGTGCAATTAGGTAAGTCCATGTGTTGTTATTTAAGCACCAAGAATTTAACCCTGGCAACAAGCTTGTAGCTCAACCGGCGCCACCTCCGAAGCGGGGAGTGTAAATTGTGCAATGATAACATTAGAGGTCAATCCTCCACTACACCACCTATCCGTTTCTCCTACCCAGGTGCTAGCAATTCCATTGTAACATAATAATAACAACAACAAATATTAACAAAGCTATCAAAAATAATACCTTCAAGCTACTAATAACAACACAGAATGAGAACATATGATTTTCATCAAACAAGCACACTTCACTCCATCATTCATTCCCCCAAGTATATATATACTAATAATACAGAAGAACCAACCTAAACCGCCATTGCAAAACATCACCAGAAGCAGCACTAGTACAATCTAGCACAATCACAGAAATCTCTCTTACCATTTTCAATTCTCCCAATCCATCAAAGGGCTGATACGGTGCAATCCCATTAATACTCAAACTCACATCGCCACTCCCCATCAACGATCCCTCCAAGTTCCGCGACACCCATTTCCCAATCAAATCCAAACACAACTACAAAAACAAAAAAACAACAAAATTAGCCACATACCCAGAAAAGAAAAAAGACAAAAAGACATGGTAAGAACCTCAAAAGAACCAACCAACCTTGTTATCGGACAAACCTAGCTGAATAATTCCATTGGGGTTGTTGGAAATATCGTAGGGATCGCGGGACACTCTTTCCAAGCCAACGTAATAGAGGGAATCATCATCGGGTTTGGCGATGTGGGTAGCGAGCTTTGAGACCCGAACCCGAGAAATGGATCCACGGGTCGACAAGTTGGAGCGGGAAGAGGAACGAGGGAGGTTTGGGGATGAAGGAGGAGGAGGGTCAAAGGTGGGACGGCGTCGTTTGAGGTACATTTGGAGGAAGTAAAAGAGGGCACAAGGGATGAGGGTACCGAGGAGTAAGCCTCCACGACCTTGAACAACGCCTTGAAGTGGCACGATTAGCTTCATGCCCGAAGAAGAAGAAGATGATGATGAAGAAGAAGAAGAAGAAGGGTTTGTGGTTTCTCGGGTATGGTGTTTTGGGTTGGTGGGTTTTCGGGTTTTGGTCATTGACCGCCGGTGACGGAGAAGAACATAGGGTGGATGGGTTTGGTTTGTGTGGTTTGGAAGAACAATGTACAAGGTGCCAACCAGTGTTTTTTTTTTGTCTCCGTCTGTGTTTTTATTATAATTTTGTCTCGTATTACTAATATCTCCTTATACCATCGTCACCCTCCTCGTACATGTAACAATTATATTTAATCTAAATTATTGTAATAAGAATATATTTTTCAAAAAATTTCAATCGGTTGATTTTTTTCGGTTAGTCTGATTCGGGATGGTGGTACCGAGAATGATCAAGATCAAATCACTGTCACCTACTCATGATCAAATACATATTCTAACTGTCACCTACTCAACTCCTATGCACCAACTGAACTACATCATTTAGTTATAATAAGAATATAATTCTAAATGATTGTCATACACTAAGAAGAACGGACACTTCAAAAATCTCATTGTGTCGTGTGTCTGATACTCTCCGACGCTTTGACACTCTCCGACACTTCAACGCGCGTTATAGAAACTCTAAAAAGGTTCAAAGGTTGCGTTGCGTTTTTAGTTCTAACTATTAGATTCGTTAGATAACTATTACCATTTTATTGAATCTAATATAAATATTTGTGATATCTTATGTTTCATTGCAAAATTAATAGGTATGATAAGTTTAGCTTTATTTTTTTGTTAAATTATTGAATATTAAATATAATCTATGTAACACAAATTAAAAAAAATATTCAATATCAAAATGTGTGAAAATCTAACAATTTTTAGAATTAACGTGTCGTAGTGTCGTGTTGTATCGTGTCCCGAATCGGTATCGGTGCTACATAGGGGTGGCAAAACGGATCGGCCCGCCTCGACCCGCCCAACCCGCCAAAAGTGGGTTGGCCCGCCCCGCCTTTTGAATTTGGGTTGAAAACCCCAACCCGCCCCGTTTTATGGTGGATTTAGTCATATATTCTTTACAAACGCCTCGACCCGCCCCGCCCCGCTGCCAACCCGCCCCAAAAGTGGGTTTATTTTTTTTCAGTCTTAAGTATAAATGTATGCTAATATTTAGTCATATATTCTTTACAAACTTGTTTTTATCTCCACACATAAATTACTTTTGTCATAAATAAATTTTTTCTTCTATTTTTTTTTAGAAAGTACTGAGATAACAAAAAATTGGATATCGCAAAAGCTTAAAAATAAATAAAATACTATCTAATAGTAAAAAAAAATGACTCGGCGGGCCAACCGCCGCCAACCCATTTTGACCCATAACCCAACGGGGCGGGTTAAGGCGGATTGGTGGGTTGAAATATGTAACCCAACCTATCCCACTTTTTACAAGTTAACGAGTTGATCCGTCGGATTCAACTCATATTACCACCTCTATTGCTACACACGTGATACATATGGATGAAGGATTTGTTTGCTTCTCTAAATATGTGCTTCTCTTTTTGGTATTGTATATTTATTTATTTTTGTTATGCAAGAATATATGGAATTATGTCGGCTTTCTATGGTAAGTCCAAATATATAAAACTTTAATGCACTTAAAATAATTTCTTTAAAGACTACAAAGTATCTTCGAAACTTTTTATTTTTTATTTTTGCAAAATGAAGCCAAGACAGAGGTTATGATTACGGGTATTTTTTTTACCAAATTTGGAAGTTCTCGTTTCCGCACAAAAATGGTAAAATTAGAATTGCCATAAGATACTAATTATGAAGTATCCATCAGTATTAATCGCAAGAGCAATGAAATGCGACTTTAGAGAAATATATCCTATCAAAACGATCATTTGTGCTATCTAGCTGCGAGTTAATTAAATCTTGAACTAGACTTGTAACCAAAAAAAAAAAAAAATCTTGAACTAGACTAGCCAATCATAAAATTAGTACACGTTTAAATTATTTTATTTTTAAAAAGTGATATTTATTTTTATCATAATTCCTAAAGAAGTATTTAAAAAATAAGAACCACTTTTCATAAATTAACGTTACCAAATCAAGCAATTAATATAGGTTAGCATTAGTACAGTAATCCTTGTACTCGCGCCCGAACTATGGATTAGTCCCATTGGCGGCTCAAAAAGTTGAATTTATAGGGATACTGGGGATTCTGATTCGCCTCAAAGAGATAATTAGGATCAGTTTAAAAAAACAAAATATAGGTGAGCATTAAATAATAATAAAACCAATTGAAATAGTGAAACATATAAGAGATTTTGCTCAGAGCAATCATTAAACATGGAATTCATATATTTATGACGGTGAATAAACAAAAAAGTTATACTTTTGATATGTTGTTGGGGTTATTCACGGTGATTCCACTATACAAATGATGAATGTGTATGATGCAGATTGTTACACTATAATTGGACAATATTTTTCACAGAGTCAATCAATTTAGCAAGAGAAAAAATGTGTCATTTTAAATGACATATTTTATATGATTTCACTCTCACAAAAAAATGAGATTCAAACTTTTAAAACTTTTCTCACCCATTCTTTCTCTCATGATTTATCTTTTTCTCTCATTTAAAATGACACATCTTTATGTCTTTTAAAATGAAATTTATTTTTCCCATTTAACAATATTTCATGAGGTGCAATGCTAAGGACACATACATTGAATCACTAAAAGAGCAACAAGTCAGTGTGACCTGCGAATTATACAGGAAGTGTTTTTGTGTTTTGCGCCTACATTTTGAGAGTTTAGGTCATTCATCAACTTGCATCAAACCATTTGTCACGTGGAAGTATCAAAATATTTTTATTTTTTATAAGGAAATATATTTTTCACATAAGACAAATTATCTCATACAACATTTAAAAAAAATAACTGAATTTTTTTTCTCTCTCTTCTCCTTATTAGGTCCATGTAAACAGTGTTTTTAAACCCGTACTGGGCCGTTGAGGTATTGGTCAGACCAGTTGACCTGGATATATATATAAATATATATAAAAATATATATAAATATGAACATATAAATTTAATTATATTCTCCATATTTAAAATGAGTTAAACAAGGTTCACTAAATAAATTCAAAAATTACTCAATCACACAATTATATATATATATATATATATATATACATATATATATATGATAATGCATGCTATTATTATGTCAATTTTAATTGCAACTCAGAATCCCTATAAGCTGAAATAATCATTTAGCAGATATGTTATATTCAAAAGGAGGATGTTGTGAATTTATATTTTTCAAATTCATCTACACTAAAATGACATATGTCACATTCTCTTAATTATTGTTGCGCAAATTGCTTCAGTACTGAAAGCTGAAATTTGATATCATTGTAGAAAAGTATATTACTAGCAAATAAAATTACAAAAAGTTTTAAAATGAGTTCTACATTTTTTTTGACACGATGAAATAATTTTTGGTTTTTTGTTTTGTTTTTTTAATAAAAATGCATGACCCGTTCGGGTCACCGATTTTGACCATGTTTGATTAGTTTTGGCTGGATTTTGACCGAGTTCGATGCATAACCAGTCTAATGTTTGACTCGAACTGATCCAATAATCGATTTGCCCGGTCCAGGTTGACCCGATCGGGTCAGGATAGGTTTCATAACACTACATGTAATTTGAAAATCATATTCTCCTTTTATATATAGGGAATACTATTCTCCTTTTGTAGGAAAAAATGTTTATATATATATATATATATATATATATATATATATATATATATATATATATATTGGTTTATTTTAAGTCATGAGTTTTATTTTAAAAAATTGGAAGTACCTTTGTTTCTATGAGGTTTGACTATGATAATATCCTATGAGCATCATCGAATTAATCATCCCTATGGTAATAATTAATTAAATATACAGATATTCTATATTAAATTGTCAACGAAAATATCAGAAGCACCAGTGGTCTAGTGGTAGAATAGTACCCTGCCACGGTACAGACCCGGGTTCGATTCCCGGCTGGTGCATTGTTTTTTATTTTCCTTTATAACATATTTTTAATTGCAAATTCATGTGGGAAACTCTTTTTATGTACTGCTCCACCACATGCATGCATTGTTGAATCATTTCACAATAAACTTCCAGAAATACAACTGATATAATCATTTAGCAGATATGTTATATTGCTTGCAAAAGTATATAATATTAACTATATAGTAACAAAATTCATTGATTTACAAATTACTTCAAGAGTAAGACGCATGCTTTCTGGTTACTTGCTTCTGGTGAAGGCCTGAAGTGAATGTTCTGTAAGGTACAATTGATCCATCCATCTGAAGTGAATGTTCTGTAAGGTACAATTGATCCATCCATCACTTTCTTTATCCACTTGCATGTGAACAAGTTCGATTTCCAACCACCATGCGATATGTAGCCTATAATTGTGTTGTGTACTGTATTCATCGTACATTCATCATACTCCAAATAGCTTTTGTGACAATTTTAATTAAAGGGTTTTTTTTTTAGAGATTCGTTTTACGTGTCTGCGGATCCCATAAAATGTTGTGTGTGTAGAAAATTCTTTATGATCATGTTAAATGATAAATGATAAACCCTTATTTAAATGACTATAACAGATATCATACTATGTTTACGAATGAACGGATGAGATCTTTCGCCTAATTAGATTATGCGTCTAATATTTCTCATTTTGTGAGAGATAAATAATCTTCTACAAATATATAAAAGTGTGTGGGAGTCATATAGGTCCATATCAGAAAAAGAAGGGAAAAATGTTTATCCTTTCAAATGACACAACTTATATCCTTTCACTCTCACAAAGAGGTGGAATCCACATCTTTTTTTTTGTCAACTCTCTCTCCTCATTTATCTATCTCTTTCTCTCTCTTTAAATGACACAACTTTACATCCTTTAAAATGACACACACCTTACCCGATAAAGAAAGAGAAAACATAGATCCAACATACTTTTAAGGGTTTTATAATTCTTATGTTAAATGAGAGTTGAAATTTTATGTTGTAAAGATAAAAAGCATGTGAGACCCATGTGTTAGAAAAAATTATATGTAGGACCCATGTTAGCACGGAAATCGAAGGATATGTAGGAAAATTTGAATTCTCATGTTGAATGAGAATTATAAAACCCTACTTTTATATGTATGTAGGAGATAAATTTATTTCCTATAATATTTGAAGGGTTTTATAATTCTCATGTTGAATGAGAATTGAGATCTCATGTTATAGAGATAAAAAGCATGTGAGACCCACGTGTAAGAAAAAATTACATGTAAGACCCATGTCAACACGAAAATCGAAGGGTGTGTAGGAAAAATTGGATTATCATGTTAAATGAGAATTATAAAACCATAAACACTAAATTATTATATTATATGAAATTTCGACTACTTCTCGAAGAGATGGAGAAAAGTTTTAAGTGCTCTGGGAACACTTTTTATTATACGGGACGGAGGAGAAAGAGAGAAAGGAGAGAGCAGAGAGGGGAAAAAAATTCAGATGTTACTCCTTTAACGAAAAGACCACCAAAGTCCTGGTCCAAAAAATTTTTTATGATAAAGGTAACGTTGACAAACTAGTCAGATTGATTAAAAGTTTATTTTAATTGTAACTAGCTATAGATTTTTATTCGTCAGGCTCACACCAAACTCATCAAAGGTATGTGTAGGGGCCAGTATACATTGCTTGCTTTTGTGATATAATTACCCTTTGATATTAATGTAGCAATCAATCAGGACAAGTGCACTTCCCAAATAAAGAAGGTGATGCTGCCTTTGTATCCTAAAATTAAAGAGAGCTAGAATTTTGCTCAACTCTCCAAAACCGATTCTAACAATAATCTCTTATATTTAAGCTATTTTTCAAAATCAAATTTCATTTTTTTTATATAATAATAAAAATTGAAAATAACCTAATATAAATTATCCAAAATTTTCATCACTACACCAATCTTAGTGACTTGATTTCACCTATTTTCAGGTTCGAGTAAAATTGTCTCTCCTTTTTGGGTGAATAAGTTTTTAGACGAGATTATTATTTTTTTGATTTCTTTTTGTGAAAAATGTTTTGAAAGATAAACAATAATTTTTCTGTCTTGCAATGCTCAAACAAGCTTAAAACTTTAATTATACATTTCCAAATCCTTTTTGTAAGCCATGACATTTACAAGCTCATTAACTAATTGTTTTGTTCGGAAGGGCATTGTCAAAATTCTAATCCTGGAAATATACATAGCTTTCATTCATACTTCTACCTCTTTAATTGAGGTGTATATATATATATACAAGAAATAATAACAAACACCTAATAACAATCAGATAACATCCTTATCAAACTAAACAACTAACAAATAGCTAACATCTTAACAAACTAAAAACAAATTAATTTTATCTAATTACATCAATTCAGAAGATAATTCCTATCTTCAACACTCCCCCTCAAGTTGGTGCATGAATGTCTAACATGCCCAACTTGCTAATAGCTTCTTCAAAAACTTTTCCAGAAACAGCTTTTGTTAGTATATCAGCAAGTTGCTCCTGGGACTGTACGTGAGGAACCTGGATTATATGATTATCAAGCTTCTCCTTTATAATGAGAGGGTACGTTCATGTCAAATAAAAAAGCTCGAGTGACTTCTAATAATTGCCTGTTTTTTCTTTCAGCCAAACCATTTTGCTGAGGGGTATATGCACAAGAGGTTTGATGTTTGATCCCTTTAGAGTTTAAAAAATCAGAAAATGCTTTATTTTTATATTCAAGTCCATTGTCAGATTGCAGAATTTGGATTGAAGAGATGAACAATAGGATATGTGTTTTGAGAATGAAAAAAATAAAATAAAAAAAATAAAAAAAACAGTACGTGACAAGCAAGGTTGAAATACAAAGATGAAAAACGGATATGTGTTTTGAGAATGAACAATAGGATATGGGTGTGTTTGAAGAAATTAAAAGATGGAAAAACGGATATCGGTGAATATCTGGGTCAGAGAAAAAAATCACTGACATATATGGGTAGTGGGACTTCCGAGGATTAGAAAAAATTTCATCTGATACCATGTCAAAATTCTAATCCCGGAAATATACATAGCTTTCATTCATACTTCTACCTCTTTAATTGAGGTATATATATATACAAGAAATAATAACAAACACCCAATAACAATCAGATAACATCCTTATCAAACTAAACAATTAACAAATAGCTAACATCTTAACAAACTAAAAACAAATTAATCTTATCTAATTACATCAATTCAGAGGATAATTCCTATCTTCAACAGGCATCTATACTTATTTTTGGTAACATGTATTTTAGATTTCACATATCTATACTACTTTCGGCTCTAATACTTATTTTAGCATGTTAATTTGTCTTATGCAACAACCCTCATTTTAGTGTGTAGACATAAATCAGAACTCAGATTCGATAACCAGTCACGCCATGCATGATAACCCTTCTGCAATATGCACTTAAAGAAAGGGCATTTGGTAGAGGGGAAAAAAATTTTAACCAAGGAAATGTAATTATTAGGGAAAAAGTGGGAAAGTAAGTTTGGTACAAAAGTTTAAAAAAATATATTTGGTTGATCAAAATATCACTAGGAAAATTAGGTAATATTGTCACAATTTTCAATTATTTTTTGCCATTTAGCTGGTTTTATGGAAATACCACATGTGAAGTGGTCAAATTGCACGGTACATTTATTGCTTTTTTGCATGTGTTTCACAATGACCAGGCAACCAAGTTATATGAGTAAATTTTTTTGTTCCCTTCTACCAAACGAAGAGAACTCACTATCCCAAAGTCAGTTGACTAGGCAACTTCAGAAAAACCTTGAACCAAACACGCTCTAGTTAGTTTACTTTCTTGCACAAAGGACATAAAACTAGAAAATGATAACCGATTCTACTGATATGTCCATTCAGTAATCACAAAAAAAATAAAAATTATTAATATAATCTCCCCTAATAGTTTAAATTTTTGAATTGAATTGATTCTTTAACACCACATAATTCTTAGAATACAGATAAATAAAGCCACCCATGTATCTACACGACAGAGTGGGAACCTCTAGCCCAGGAACAGATATCAAATTCAAATACTTGTGCAGATTGCATACATTAATGCCTCCCTTGAGCAAAAAGGATTGACAATGTATCAAAGTGTATATATAAACAGATCTTTTAACACCGGTGATAAACTAAAAAGTTTGACACAAAATCTTAACCGTTAATTTTTGTCAATCTGACGATTATAATTATTGGATATTTGAGTCACATTTATTAATTAATTAGTAATTCTCTAATCATCAGATTAACTAAAAACAACAATTACAATTTGATATCGTCAAGATTAAGAGTGTAACTTACACTGGTGTAAAATGATCCTGACCCTCTCTATATATATATATATATATATATATATATATATATATATATATATATATATATATATATATATATATATATATATATATACATGTGTGTATGGTAAAATCATTTCTACAACCGTTTTACATACATCAATGACAAGTGTATGGTTATTATTCCCCATGTTTAATGCTTCTATCTTTTGTATGGTTATGATTTTCTACATTTAATGCTTTAACGTATATATATATATATATATATATGACAAGTATTTGACTGCTGCACGTACAGCAACTGCAGAAATGTAAACTCCTATATATATAATATTGTTGATTTTCACTCCTACAAAGCCATAATCCCCCAAGAAAAAAGAGAAGGAAAAAAAAAGGAAAAGGTAAAGCTTTGAAAAAGATCAATAAATTTGAAATCAATTCCTCATTAAAAGTAGGCTAACAAACAAAAGTAAAATCCAATACCAAAATTTGACCTAAAGTGATGAGCAAAGCAACCAATGCCTGAGCTCTGCCTGATTCCTCATGCAAAGGCAGCAACTTGGTCTTTACAGAAAGGATTTAGGGAGTAATAACGCATCCAAACTGGAAATTATAGTGGTATTCCTTGGGCAGATCAACTATAACAAAAACCTGTGTCATGCTCAATATAAAGGAATGGTCCTTAAAACATATAATATGATTTGTGTTGTCAATGTTATCTCATTTTCTCTCCAATTCTTCAACAAAGTGAACTATAACTACCAACTATTCTAGAATTTCCCCTTCCTCCAATTCTCCTGGCACAGAAAATACACCACTGGTACCAATTAAATCTATTTCATTTTCTGTTTCCTTGGCAAATTCACTATCAAAATCAAGGAAGTCATCAGGATTCATTTCAGCCATAAGATCACCATAGACATCCATAAAATCTTGATCAAAGTCAAATGACATATCTTCAGATAATTTTAGTTCCTTGGTTTTCGGTGAAGAATGTGATAGATTACCCCCCGTGTTTCCTTCAAACAGAGGTTTATCTGATGAATCATTTGGTGCTTTCTCAGAACTCATACTTTGGGTATGCACTCGATGTGATGAACACGGTTCCACATGCTTCATGAGATCAAAAACCTTAGGAACTGCAGAGCTGTTGTCATCTTCAATCACTTCCTCCTTAAATGATACACCTTGTGGGCTATGATTACCTTCACTATCTTTCTGCATTGATTTAGGTATACTAGGTTTGAGATCCTTAATAACTTCAAAGTTGATTCTGTGAGATGGCAAGAAAACGAAAACAACAGGAAACTCCAAAATGACTGTATTTGCTAATTGTTGTCTGATTGGTGCTTTCATATCCAACTCTTTGAAAGGTGACTTAGGACCCTGTATTAATATGAACAAGATAAAACATACAATTAAAATTAAGTCATATCTCAATATGATCGGTCAATGAGATCCTACAAGTTTGCCAGCTTAGTATCCTGGATTTCAGCCATAGAAAAGGTAAAGAAAACCACCTTTGGGTATTTACGAATGAAAAGCTTGAGACAATCCGGGCGGTCTTCACAAAATTGCTTTAGCTGATGATTCCAAGGACCAGGTTTGAGGTGCTTCTCTAGAATGGAGCAAAAGCTTGTATTTTCATCGACTCTGGAAGACATGAGCATAACATTGTCTCAAAATAGTATTCTCTACACTCTAAGCATACAATTAGAATGTAAGGTGTAGTATCTTGTTCAAAACCAAAGAAATTAGCTACATGGCTCACCCGTGGTCATGTAAAACAATATCTGTTGAGTGAAAACGCCATTCAATTGTCCAAGATATGAACTTTTTCCTGAAAGCATCGTACGAACATATTTGTAATTTATTTAAAAACAATAGTTTCCACCTTAGCAACCTAAAAATGAACATTCTCATCATCACATTTCTCTTTGGCACACCAATGCTTTAAGAAGAAACCACAACTTGATAAAATATCCAAGCTGCACACATTCACTTTATATACTACAGATCACATATACCCCAAAAGTTCAAAATTAAACAAGGAAACAGTAATGAGTTAAGCACAAAAGGAAGAAATTGATTACATGTACAATCCTCTAATAACAACAAAAGTTTTTATAAAAACGAAAATACCTTTGGTCATATCGAGACTGATTCTTCTCTCTTTTTGACATTCCATTAGGGAGAAACAGTAGTTTGGTTCTCCGGCTTCCAGCAGCACTTCGTAGGCTTTTGAGGTAATGAGGTAACTTAAAATATGTATACATGCCCAATTTAGTTCTCATTCTCTGAGCAGATTCAGCCACCCTCTTCACCTCCTCCAGCAAATTATAGTCTAGATGGAGGAAATCACAAAATAAACATCAAGATTTATATATAGGGGAAATTAGAAGAATTCACCAATAGAACTATGTATGTCCAGTTGTACACTACAAATTTATGAAAATTCAGAAGCAATAACAACAAACAAGAAGAATCCAAAAGGAAAAAAAAATCCACCTTAAAATATTGAAAATTAAATCAGGAAAAAGCACTTATGTCAAACATCTGACGAACCAAAAAAGGTCCTTTTGGTTGAGTGGAATGATATTAAGAAGTAAATTTGTTATGCTTATGCAATCAACTAGATAAAAAGATTCACAAGATTAAAAGGCAAAATACAAAATTTCAAGAGTAAAGTACCAGATAATATGATATTGTCATCAAACTGAGAAAGAGGAACAAATTGAGTCTGGTTCCTTTTGCCAGTACATCCAGTACGCCCTTTGTGAGCTTTCACACAAGGAAGACTGCATGAGTGTATGGAGCAACCAGGGCACTTGTACTTTGATGGTTTAGATTTGCATTCCTCACATAGTGTTTGCCCTTTGGGGATGCTTCTAATTGAGACCTGATCTGCTTGTTCTTCAGTTTGTGATAGAGAACCGGACATGTTTACCCTCACAAGCAGAAATTGCAGGTGCACTAGGCACAAGAAAACCCGCCTTTAGAAATTACCAGAACCTTATAAATCAGCCTTCCAATATGGTGGTTCCCTTTGACATGAATGGCTTAAATCTTAATTCTTTTCAAGCAACAAGGAGTCAAGGACCACAGCGCTGAACAAGCAATCAAAACACGATTACACGGCAAATCTTCAAACAATAAGATATAAAAGGTTTCAATTTGCATCTTGCTGACTCCAGCATGCTATTTCACCCTCCACATTTAAATTGGGAAAACAAAAAAATGAAACATGAAATTGCACACCCAATTACCCATTATTAAGACACTGAAACACTCTATCATAAACAGATTAACCACTCATGACTGCAATCAACGTATTAATAAAGTTAGGCCGATATACTAATGTAAGCTATTACTGGTTTATAACTATTCAGTTCAATTCAAAAAGGACATTCCTTTACCAAACTCTTTTGGCACAAACCCTAGGAATGGAAAAAAAAGATTTGGAAGAGCTGCCCCAAAAGGGTCCGACAGTGCTCAATTGGGGATGTCTTCGGTTACGGCCAGAGGATACCCTTCGGACATTCCTTTCAGCAAACCCATCATGGTAAACCCCCAAAGAAAAAGGAAACAAAGAATCAAAACAAAAGGGTTATTGAACCGAGCATACAAATCCTATTCTGACAATTCAAAATCTCAACTTAACGGGTAGCTCAAACAGGTTTTATACACATTAAAAAAAAAAAAAAAAACTTAAAACAACAAAAGGAAACATATTACATAGTAACTGCAGTATCTGTTAAGAACAACATAGATGTAGAAATAACATCAGAAACAACGAGAACGTTAACAGGTATATGGTAACACAATCAGAAAAGAGAAAGGATGCACGTCATTTAAAGAAACAAAACGGAAAGATAGAAATACAGGAATTGTAACAAAAACTCACCGGAACTTGAACAGATGGCGACGGCGAGCAGAGAGTGCTAAGGCGGCAAGCGTCGAAGTTGGTAAGCACACAAGGGAAGAGTGAAGGGAATTTACGATGCACTGTTTTATTTAGGCTTTGTTTGGAATGAAGCATATGTTTAGCATGGATTAACCTAACATGCTTGATGTCATATTATATTTTAATTTTTTTCGCCCCACGAATTTGTGATAAATTATAAGACATCTTCAATACTTTTTTTATAATACGATAATATATTTACATGGAATAGGATCAACTTAATTATAAGAATAATAAATCTTATATCTTACACCCAATAATAATAATTTATTGAAAATATATTTAATAGGGGCAGGATATATTTATCATAAAAAATATTTATCACATTTACAACCGATCTAATCACCGTTGATTTCAGTCAATCTAACTATTAATTAATAAGTACAATCCAATAATTTCCAATAAAGTATAACCGTTAGATTGACGAAAATCAACGGTGATTAGAATGGTTGTAAATGTGATAAATATTTTTTGTGATAAATATATCATGCCCTTATTAAATATATTCTCAATAAATTATTATTATTTGGTTTAAGGTGTAAGATTTATTATTCTTACTATTAAGTTGATCCTATCGCATATAAATATATTATCGTATTATAAAAAAAGTATTGAAAATGCCTTATAATTTATCACAAATTTGTGTGTGTGTGTGTTTGGGGGTGGGGGTGGAGGTTGCACGTAAATTTTGTAACAGCCCGTTACGTACCAGTAATGTTATCATTGCATATGGTATTAGGAGCAGTTACAATCATAGTAATTGAGTTAGTTAAATTACGGATACACTTTTTCTTTTATTAAATTCTTTGTTATTAATCATTAATCATTTTCCTAATCAATTAAAAGCAACACCGTAATTATAATTGCAAAACTTGCGGAAGCATATTATTTATTTTTTATAACACTACTGAGAAATACCATCGACTCTGGTTATAAAATGACTCATTTTCAAAATTTGCACAGTGGAAATCGATTCCCATACTGCAGGGAATCGATTCCCAGCATGCTACAGGAGGAGGTAGTAGCTTCATTTTGGCTCCCTTGTTTTTAGGATTCGATTCTCATTACAAAAGTAATCGATTCCTGAACTAGGAAATTGATTCCCATCCCAAAAGGAATCGATTCCTATACATCACAGTGGCTTAATTTTGCGTCCCATGTTTCAGGGAATCGATTCCCACACTGAAGGGAATCGATCCCTTACTGTGAAATCACATTTTGAGAGCTTTTTGACTTTAAAGGGAATCAAGTAACTCACTCCTAACACTTTAATACTTATTATAACACATGTACAATTACTAATGTAGGTCATAGGCCCTTCCATCATGCATCTTTCTCATACAAATGCATCATTTACAATATCCATCATCTAAAGTGCCAATTAGTCTTCATATGGCTCATTTACAACAATAAGTCTCTAAATGCCTCAAAAGACCATATGTGGTCATGGACAAGTCTCATGCTCACCAAAATATCAATATAAACAAGAGACATAAATATATATCAATTACAAAAGACTTAGAATCTAATCATGGACACCCAAAAGCATGGCAATATCAACATGCATTATGTTCATGACCTAAGTCCAAAATGCTAAATACAACGCTATGTGCATCAAATGTAATCCTCCCAAAATGCTATGCTCTCTATATGCACACCATTATCCAATCCTCCTCTAAGCAAAACTCAACTGGAACTCCTCAAGAGACCTATCCAACGTTGGATCATCCTGGTACCGCTCCCAGAGTCAGCCCCACGGCAAAATCCGACCGGACTCTCCCAAAGGGATATCTCTAGCGGAAATCCATACCACACACATTTACTGGCCAAAGATCACAGATATGTCACACAACATGCTCCAAGCATGTCACACAACATGCTCCAAGCATGTCACACAATCAAGCAATAATGCATGAACATACCATTTTATACAAAGTCAAAGAGCACAAAATCCAACCACTACCTTCCACTAGGTGTGGCGGAACACACAAGGGGATAAACCCTAGTACTAAGAGTTTACCTCAACTCCACAAGTAATGCTCTTCCACGTAAGCTCCAAGCTTAATCCACTTCCATTGGGTCCGTGCGAGGGAACCTATAACGATCAAACAACAATGATCATTAACCACATGCAAGGAAATCAATTCACTTTCACAACAATATTGCCCAAACCTAAACACTTAGGCCTAATGGTTATCTTGCATTCATTTCAACTAGCCCTCTCACCTTGGTCATTAAACTAGCTCACCATTTCATTTTCTTATGCACTAAAGCATCAATCATTGATCATACCATATTTTTCACATCATTTGTCCTTATTTTCCCCTATGGGTCGAATTCCTCATGGAAGTATACTCCAAGGTTTTTAATTCAATTCAACACTTACACCAATCACATAATCCTACAATTAATTCATACCAATGCTCCACAACTCAATCACACCATCATCCAACATATCAATTTCACAAAGTATTGAAATTCCAACATTTTCCAATCATAAATTTCACTAAGTTACAAATTTACAAATCACCATAATTTTTATTGCATTAATCATCATCATCATTTATCATTCTAAGCATTTAATTCCAATGGAAACATATCATTTAATGCCCATAACTACCACAACTCATCAACACATAATCACAAAAACCCTCATCCATTTTATAATTTCATTGAAAACTCAAAGAGAATGTATAAACTTACCACCAATAGCTCCCTATGGTCCAAGGGAATGATTTCCAACCAACCAATCAACATAAGAAAGCATCAAAATCCCCCCAAAATCCACAATTTTCGTGGCTGAAAATGGAGGTTTTCTCCCCACACAATGATCCCCACAAGTGCCCTCTACAAGAAAGTCACTCACAAGATCAAGGGGAACAAATTTGTAGTTAGGAGTTTCTCCTAAAAATGGTTCTAACTCAAGGTTGAAATTTGAAAATCTCAAATGCCCTTAACCATAGTGGAGGACGCATGAGGGTGAGGAAAGGAGGAGAGAGAGTGTTCAGATTTTGTGAGTTTGGTGACTTTCATCCACTTAAATCACTTAAAGTGAATCCCACATGTCATTTAACTTTCTTAAATCATCCATTTTAACCCATAAGTTCATAACCTACATATTTTTCTCATTCACGTCATATTTTTAATTCTTAGAAATACTGATCATATCTTCTCACTTATCGGTACAATTATACCGCAATATTTTACACCGGTAAAATCATTATTCATCACTTTTCCAGAAACTTGCCTACCCAGTTAATTTTTCATTCTGAATCCATTTTCAGTGTTATTTTTCCAATTTGAGACCTCCTACTCAAATTTCCTTTCCTAGGGTTATGTGTTTGGTAAATAATCATTTTACCCTTCTTATGCAATTTGACCCTAGTTTTAGGATTTTCACTAATCCTGCCCTTTAAACAACAATTTCATATATAATAATACGTTTACGAAATACGAGGTGTTATAAATTCCCTTCACTCTTCCCTTGTGTGCTTAGCAACTTCTACGCTTACCGCCTTAGCTCTCTTTGCTCGACGTCGCGGTCTGCTCAATTTTCGGTGAATTTTTGTTACAATTCCTGTATTTCTATCTTTCCATTTTGTTTCTTTATTATATTTCCGTTTTGTTTCTTTAAACGACAAAAAACAATGGTGATTAAGTTGGTTGTAAGGGTGGTAAAGTTTTTTGGTAGTAAGTATAACCGTTCCCTAATACTAATAATAATAAGTCTTACACCAAATCTTAATCGTTAATTTGCATAAATCTAACGATTGTAATTTATTGAGAATTAGTAATTAATTAATAAGTGTGACACAAGGAGACAAAATTAAAGGAGGGCTAGGGTAGGCACAGCTCCTCTATAATTTTTTAATTATATATATATATATATGTATATATAGGGCAGGATCTTTTGACACCGGTGTCAAACTTTGAAATTTGACACCAAATCCTAACCGTTGACTTCCGCAAATCAACGATTATCATTTTTGCTAATTAAATTTATTAATTAATTATTGATTCCCAATAAATGATAACCGTTGATTGTTAGAAATCAATGGTTAACATTTGGTATCAAATTTCAATATTTGATACACACACACACACACACATATATATAGAGGCCATTATCACTATCAATTACTTTTACTGTCAATGTCATTACCACTTTGTTTCACCATTAGATCGATTATGTTCATCCAACGGTAATATATGTAACCTTCCAAAAACCTTATTTCTTCACCCTATATTTAGTACTTTATATTTATTTTCATCTTTGTATGGTTATGATTCCCCATATTTAATGTGAAAGGGAATCATAACCATACAAAGGTGGAATAAATATAACCGTTGGATCAACATAATCGATCTAACAATAAAATAAAGTGGTAGTGAAATTAGTAGTACAATAATTAGTAGTAACAATATCATATCTCATATATATATATATATATATATATATATATATAATGGCATATATTCATAGTGAAGTTCTCATTTTCTCTCATGTGAAGTTCTCATTTTCTCATTTTAAACATTTTCTCTCATGCTGCTTTTTACTCGTTGGAGTTCTCATTTTAAACAAGTTGCATATGGAAATATTGTCAAGATGCTAATATATATTCATGGTGCGTATATAACGTCGAAGTAACTCATCATGATGCAGATATAACGCCATAATACTAATCATAGTGCGTATATAACGCCTTGGTCATGTACGTTCATAGCACCGTCATGCACGTACTAACATACACAGTGGAGATTCCATATTTGGCTCCCTCAAAGGTGAATTCCAACTGCGGCCTGTGCGGATGGAAGCCAAGTGTCCCATACCCTGGTATCGGAGGGATGCCTATATGATGCATTCTCAATCATATGCTTATTTTTATTATATACTTCGGTTTCCAGATGAATGCATAATGTTGTATGCCATGACATGATTCACACACACAAAAGAAACAGATGCATGACTAGATCATCATCATAATAGCATATATCTCTTGTACTTCTAATACCAAACTGCCGAATAACAAATACTTCCATAGGCAGAATTTTCCATCATATCAAGTCCATGGACAGAGTACATATAACATATAACATAATACACATCCAAGGCACATGTGAGCAACAATTCACAATTCCATAAACTAGCTAATAGTCACAATAGGTCTTGTAACAGCCCGTGTTAACCCGGATTGTTAACATACATATCGTATTAAGCTACACTTAATTAAAATTTGGAATAACTTTTTCTTTAATTCAATTATGACGTCATTAACCTTAGCCAACTTGATTACTTACTCAATTTCATAAAACAATGCCTATATGTAAATTGCAAGACCACTAACTAAAATACCTCATATATAAATATAAGTGAGTATCTAAGTCACAGGACTACAACACATAGCCTGGACCAAAATCCTGATACATTAATACAACTGTAACTAACAGAAGACATAAACAAGTCTATGTGGCATGGACAATCCTCATGCTCACCAAATAAGGCAACAATGCCCAACATCAGTCTCAACATAATAACAGCGGAAAACATAAACAACAGTAAATATCCAGCATCTAACATGTCAGCATATCACAGTAATATCTAATTCAGCTCTGGCCTCCTGCCACCTGAGGCCTCAACATTACCTGAACCTGAAATTAGCGTCCCCAAACGTGGGGTGAGATCTCTAAACAAGAAATCTCAGTAAGACAAGGGGTCCTCAAGGATCTTCCACCCCAAGCTCACTTACATGTGCAATATAATTTCAAAAAATAGTATTTCCAATATTAGTTCCAAAACTATGCAGTGCAACAGATATTCGTGCCATATGTGTTTATACTATCTACTGGCCAGAGAAATGTAGGAATACGTCTAAACCCACATGAGTACAAGGAACACCGCTTGCACCTCACCCACAGCCTCACCTTATTGTATGTACCACATACTCAGGCTTACCGTAAAGGTGAACACCACATTGCATATCATAAAAGCACATTGCATAAAACAGCTCAACAGCATTTCCAAATATCAAAAGCATGTAACACAGCATGCATAAACCACATCCCCATGGGACATGGTGGAACCACAACATGGCTAAACCGAGGACACGAAAGCTTACCTTGCAAGCAATCAATCCAAGCCAAGAGTCCACCACTCTCAAGTCCAAACACAACAGTATCACAATCTGTTATGGACCAATAATATATAATTAATTATGCATCACAAGCATACAACTTAAAGACTACGCCTTTCCTTTACGTTTTACATCTTAAGGTTTCCAACAAAGCCATGAGCCCTTAATCACATGATTCTGACTTAGTTCATTAATTACAGAAGTTCAACTTCCTTAATCTAAGGTCCACCAACCCCCATTTCCTACTGCACTCACAACACAGCTACTGTTCTGCGAACTCCCAGAATATCCAGATATTTCTTGGGGAATATCCTGATATGCAATATCCGGATATCTCACTGACCATATCCGGATATACAATATCCGGATATCTAGGTCCCATATCCGGATATCAATATCCGGATACCATATCCGGATATCTGCTTGACAAATATCCAGATATTTCACGACAGAATGCAGTTCTGCATTTTCGTGAAGATATCCATCCAAGGTTGGGTTTTTACCGATTAAAGACCCTAACACATGCATTTCTAGGTCTGTTTGACATTACACAACGTTAAGTTATCATCTTTTAGCCTTTACATGCATCAAGGTTCCATTTTTAAGCATAAAAACTCAAGTTCAAGGGTGGTGATCATACCACAAGCCAAAACAGGGGAGGATGATGCTCTTGGAGCTCTCACAACAACTCCAAGGTGTTGACTTTCAACAAAGAACGAAATGAGGTTGAAGGTGGTCCTTTCCCACCAAAAGAAGCTTCTTGAAGCACCAAGTGCCAAGAATATGTCTCTAACCCCTCAAGCACAAAAATCAACAGCCCAACCTCCTTCAAATAGGTTCACAAACTCAGAAAAGGGACCTCTCTCTACACACTAAGCTCACACACTCAAGGCCAAGTGTTTAGATGAAGAATCATGAAGAAAAATGGTATCTTTGGAGGTCTCCAAGCCAAAAATGAAAATGAGCAAGTGAAGGAAGGTGGCAGCAGCCAAGTGAGCAGAAACTCACGTAGGTAAGTTAGGTTTTTAGGGTTTTGTGCCATAATAGGTTCATATATAGCCAAATCCACTTAAACGCGCAGTATTAGGCTTAATAGCTACGCAAAAGATCTTGATCCCAAACTTTGTAATCTCAACCTACTCATTTTTCTAAGATTTATCGTATTTTTATTTTATTTTTCGGAGCATCTTCTCGGTACGCGCTTTTCCATAGCCAGTATCAGTTATGGCATCAGATCTCATTATTTTGACTTGAAACTTGTTTTACAAGTCCTACATATTATTCTAGTAATTATCATACACTTATTATAATTTTTGGGATACTTTTCCAGTATGTATTTATACCGGGTAGCAGAACCGGTATCTGCACTTTTCTTCCGAAAAGCGACTTTCAGCATTCTTACCCACTTACTAGAATTATTTAAGCCAAATAATAATTATTAAGTCAATTATGGAATCATTTCCTAATTTATCACAATTAATTCATTAATTACCTTAATTAGTGGTGAGGGTTCTTACATTCACCCCACCTTTTTAAGGATTTTGTGCTCAAAATCAGAAACATGTCTGTCTCGAAAGTCAGAATACTGTCGGAGAAGCTCGTCCTCTCGCTCCCATATGCACTCCTCGGGACCACACCCAGTCCATTGCACCTTAACCATCGGAATAGTCTTGTTTTTAAGCTGCTTCTCGCCTCGATCGAGAATCTTGAGTGGTCCGACGGGAGTCTTTAGGTTCTCCCGAACCTCCATATCATCAGGTTGCACCACGTGCGAATGATCTGCTATGTACCTCCGAAGCTGAGACACGTGAAACACGTCGTGGATGTTGGCTAAGTTCGGAGGTAAGGCAAGTCAATAAGCAACAGGTCCAACTCTACCAAGGATCTGGTAGGACCCAATAAATTGCGGGCTCAACTTCCTCACTCCGAGTGCTCGTCCAACACCGGTGACAGGTGAAAGTCTCACAAACACGTGCTCACCCTCACTGAACTCTAGTGGACGATGCTTGACATCGTAGTAGCTCTTTTGGCGATTCTGCGCCTGCTTCAACTTTTCCCTGATCATCTAGATCTGCTGGGTAGTATCTTGGACGAAGTCCAAGCCAAAAAGTTCTTTGTCTCCAACCTCGGACCAGCAAGTAGGAGTCCGACACCTCCTACCACACAGCGCCTCGTAGGGTGCCATACCCAGACTAGCATGAAAACTGTTGTTGTACGAAAATTCCACCAACGGAAGGTACCTATCCCATGCTGAACCCTGCTCCAACGTGAAAGCCCTCAATATGTCCTCCAATGTCTGGATGGTCCGCTCAGTCTGTCCGTCAGTCTGAGGGTGATAGGCGGTACTCAATCCCAGCTGTGTACCAAAAGCTCCCTGTAGCGCCTCCCAGAACCGAGATGTGAACTTCGGGTCCCTATCACTGATGATACTCTCGGGCACCCCGTGAAGCCTCACGATCTCGCGGACATATAGCTTGGCCAACTGCTCTGTAGTGAAGCTCACCTTCACAGGAAGAAAATAGGCAGAATTGGTCAATCTGTCCACTATGACCCAGATAGAATCACAACCTGCTTGAGTCTTCGACAATCCCACCACGAAGTCCATGGAAATACTCTCCCATTTCCACTGTGGAACCTCAAGAGGTTGAAGCTTACCATACGGTTTCTGGTGCTCAATCTTCACTTTTTGACATATAAGGCACTTGGACACGTAGACCGCTATGTCCTTCTTCATGCCCGGCCACCAAAAGTTTCTCTTTAAGTCCTGGTACATTTTTGTAGCACCAGGGTGGATAGTAAACTGGCCCTTATGAGCCTCTGCCATAACCTCCTCAGTCAATGGCCCTCGAGGGATTACAACCCTCTTCTGGAACAACAGCAAACCATCCTCATTCCAAGACACACCGTCTTGGTTTTTCACATAATTAAGACACTTTCTTTGCACTTGCGCCTCTTTAATCTTTTCCATCAGCTCATTAATCACTTATGTTGTTTCCATCTCGAGCAGTGCGCCCCCAAATAAGGAGTTCACTCTCAAGTCTTTGAACTTTTCAATCACCTCATAGTCGCTCATCATCAAGCTGGATAAGCTCACGGATTTCCGGCTCAAAGCATCGGCTACCACATTGGCCTTGCCAGGATGGTACCTCAACTCAAAGTCGTAGTCCTTCAAGAACTCCATCCATCTCCGTTGTCTCATGTCCAACTCCTTCTGGTCAAACAGATATTTCAGACTCTTGTGGTCACTGAATACAGCAAACTTCATGCCATACAGGTAATGCCTCCATATCTTGAAAGCAAATACAATAGCTGCTAACTCCAAGTCGTGAGTCGGGTAGTTCTCCTCATGAGATTTCAACTGTCTTGAAGCATAAGCAACCGCTTTCCCTTTCTGCATTAGCACACAACCTAGCCCCTTACCAGAGACATCACAATAAAGCTCAAACTGCTCCGCAGGATCAGGAAGGACTAACACAGGAGCAGTAGTCAGTCTCTCCTTCAACTCCTGGAAGCACTCCTCACACTCGTGTGTCCACATGAATGGAGTCTCCTTTCGGGTAAGGCGAGTCATCGGTAACACCATCTTGGAGAATCCCTTAATGAATCTCTTGTAGCACCCTGCCAAGCCTAAGAAGCTTCTCACTTCTATAACCGTCTTGGGCCTTTCCCAATCCATCACGGCCTTAATCTTGTTAGGATCAACTGTGTAACAGCCCGTGTTAACCCGGATTGTTAACACACTATCGTATTAAGCCACGCTTAATTAAAATGCGGAATAACTTTTTCTTTAATTCAATTATGACATCATTAACTTAACCAACTTGATTACTTAATCATTTTCATAAAAATACTGCCTGTATGTAAATTGCAAGACAACTAACTGAATACCTCATAAATAAATACCAAGTGAGTATCTAAAAACCACAGGACTACAACATGCAGCCTGGGTCAAAATCCTGATACTTTAATTACAATATAATTAGAAAGACAATAACACAATCATGTGGCATGGACAAACCCCATGCTCATCAAATAAGGCAACAATGCCCACAAACAGTCTCAGCATAAATAGAATAAATCAAGCGGAAAACATAACAGGAAATCCAGCACATCATCATATCAACTCATCAACTCAGCTCTGGCCTCCTGCCACCTGAGCCCTCAACATTACCTAATCCTGAAATAAGCGTCCCCAAACGTGGGGTTAGATCTCTAACAAGAAATCTCAGTAAGACAAGGGGTCCTCAAGGAGTCTCCACCCCAAGCTCACTTACATGTGTAATATAAGTTCTAAAAACAGCATTACAGTATAAGTTCTAAAATCATGCGATGCAGCAATTAATCATGTCATGTGTGCTTTCAAATCTACTGGCCAGAGAAATGTAGGAATACGTCTATGCCTACATGAGTACATGGATACTACCCGCACCTCACCCACATGCTTCTCCATCTTGTATGTACTACATACTCAGGATTGCCGTCTAGGTGGACACCACATGCATATCATAAAAGCTCATTACATATAAACAGCTCAACAGCATTTCCAAAATAATAAAGCATGTAACACAGCATGCATAAACCCATCCCCATGGGACATGGTGGAACATCAAAATGGCTAAACCGAGGACACGAAAGCTTACCTTGCAAGCTAGCTATCCAAGCCAAGAGTCCAACCACTCAATAGTCCACAAACAGCAGTATCACAATCTGATATGGACCAATAATACATTAATAATCATGCATCACAAGCATACAACTTAAAGACTACGCCTTTCCTTTACGTTTTACGTCTTAAGGCTTCCAACAAAGCCATAAGCCCTTAATCATATGATTCTGACTTAGTCCATTTATTACAGAAGTTCAACTTCCTTAAACTAGGGTCCACACACACCCAATAGCTTACTGTTCATACAGTAAAGCTACTGTCTGCGCAGAACCCAGGATATCCGGATATCAGAAGGGGCATATCCGGATATGTCATATCCGGATATCACACTGGACATATCCGGATATGTCATATCCGGATACCCAGATCCCATATCCGGATATCAATATCCGGATACCATATCCGGATACTGATATCCGGATACCATATCCGGATACTGATATCCGGATATCTGTTCGACAAATATCCGGATATCTCACGACAGAATGCAGTTTCTGCATTTCGTGAATATCCAACTCAAAGATCCCTCTTTTATCACATGTACACGTTAAAGCATGCATCTTTAGTTCATTTTAGGTTCATATACCTTATACCCTCTTGTTTACTCATTAAACATGGCCAAGACATCAACTTTAAGCATCATAAACTCATGATCATAGTGAGGTAACTTACCAAAGTTCAAAACAGAGGCAAGTTGTGCTCTTGGAGCTCTCCCAAGGTTCCTCAAACTCAGCCTAAGTAGGAGCACGAAAATGGCACTTCAAGATGGGTTCTTGCACCACAAGAAGGCACTTTGAAGCTCACAATGACTACCACAAGGTAGCCATCACTAAAGCTCCAAACTCATGCTCACTAACTACACACACACAGCTTTATCAACTCAGAATGATGGCCACAATGCAGCCCCAAGGTTAACTTTCACCCTCCCCAAGTGTTTGAGTGTGAAAGAAGAAGAAAAGATGAAAACTTGGTGACAACAAGCAAGGAGGAGGGTGGCTGCATGCAAGACACAAGCTGCAGCCCACACTCACGTGAGAAGAATTTAGACCTAGGGTTTTGTGCCCTTAATGGGTCTATATATAGGCAAAACCACTAATCGCGCAGTATTAGCCTTAATATAAAAGTAAAAGATCTTGATCTCAAACTTTGGAATCTAGACCTACGCATTTTTCTAAGATTTGTCATATTTTTATTTTATTTTTCGGAGAACCTTTCCGGTACGCGCTTTTCCATAGCCAGTATCAGTTCTGGCATCAGATTACGTCATTTTGACTTGAAACTTGTTTTACAAGTCCTACATAATATTCTAGTAATTATCATGCATTCGTTATAATTTTCCGGGATACTTTTCCGGTACGCATTTATACCGAGTAGCAGAACCGGTATCTGCGCTTTTCTTCCGAAAAGCGACCTTCAGCATTCTTACCCACTAATTGTAATTATTAAAGCCTCATAATAATTATTAAGTCAATTATGGAATTATTTCCTAATTATCATAATTAATTCGCTAATTACCTTAATTAGCGGTGCAGATTCTTACAAACTGCAACTCCATCAGCGGAAATCACATGACCCAGAAATTCCACTGACTTGAGCCAAAACTCACATTTCGACGGCTTGGCATATAGCTTTTTCTCTTTCAACACTTGCAACACAATCTTCAAGTGCTCAGTATGCTCCTCCTCTGTCTTGGAGTAAATCAAAATGTCGTCAATGAAGACAATCACAAACTGATCCAGGTACGGCTGGAAGATCTTGTTCATGTAGTCCATGAACACCGCGGGTGCATTGGTGAGTCCAAATGGGATCACCAAATACTCATAATGACCGTACCTCGAGCGAAATGCTGTCTTTGGGACATCCTCCGGCTTTACCCGTATCTGATGGTATCCGGACCAGAGATCAATCTTTAAATACACGCAAGCACCCCTGAGCTGATCCAACAAATCATCAATGCGTGGAAGGGGATACTTGTTCTTGATTGTCACCTTGTTCAACTGCCTGTAGTCGGTGCACAATCGCATAGTCCCATCTTTCTTTTTCACGAAAATGACCGGTGTTCCCTAAGGAGACACACTCCGCCGAATGAAGTCTTTCGCCGAAAGATCCTCAATATGCTTCTTCAGCTCTGCCAACTCTGGTTGCCCCACACCAGGCAACAAGTCAATGGAGAACTCTATCTCCCTCTACGGTGGAAACTCAGGAATCTCCTCGGGAAACAGCTCGAGGAATTCCCTCACCACAAGAATGCCAGTGAAATCCTCCTGTGTCCCACTCACCAAACCTCCCAACATGACATAGCCAAATGCCCCTGCTCTCAAGGCCCTCCTCGCCTGCAGGACTGAAATGAACGGTGAGGAACTGGCTGTGGACCCACCCGGAGACATCACCACTCTCTTGGCACAACAATCAATCAATGCACAGTTTCTGGACAGTCAATCCATGCCCAAAATAATCTCCAAGTTGGCCATCGGCAATCCTATCAGATCTACCGAGAAGTCCTGGCCATCCCACTGAAACGCTACATCACGATGGACAGTGGAGGTCAAACATTTAACATTTTTCTCTGGTGGCGGTGGTCACCCGCATCGGTGGAGAAAGCACAGTAGTGGAAAACTCAAGCCCCACAGCAATAGGGGTAACAACAAAAGAATGTGTTGCCCCGGAATCAAATAATACATCATCAACTAAACCACCAATGGTAATAGTACCTCTGACCAGGTTCGGAGCTCTGTCCGACTGCTGACGATCAAGGGTGTACACACGCCCAATAGTAGGTGGCACTGCTGGTGCCCCTGTAGGAACCATCTGCAGGGGAACTGCCTGCACTGCAGCAGATCTCGCCGTCGGGCAATCTCTCGAGTAGTGGCCCTCCTTGCCACATTGGAAGCATATCAACTGGCCTATGGCACACGGCCCAAAATGTGACTTCCCGCATCTCGAGCATCTGGGAGCAGGAGGTCTCGCTGTACTCCCCTGAGCAGAAGTCCTCTTAAACTGATTTGGCGCTTGCTTAGCCGCCAACTATTTTCCCTTGCCCTTGTTTCCAAACTTCCTGTCTCTCCAGGAAGTGGAACCACCAGTACCCTGCGGCACCTCAATCTTGGCCTTCTTGGCCTGACTCGCTCTGCATAAATCCTCAATATCTCGGCACTGTTGTACCAAGGCCCCGAAGTCTCTCGAAGCAGAACCAGCAAGATGACCAGCAATGTCCTCATTAAGTCCCCTACGGAACTTAGCAGCTAAGAAAATGGGAGTCGGCCTCGTCATCTAGAAATGAGCAAACTTGACTAGCTCATTAAATTTGGCCAAGTACTCGTCCACAGACAACGAGCCTTGAACCAATATGTCGAACTCTCCCTGCTTCCTCTCCTGAGCATTATAAGGAAAATACCGACCCAGAAAGCAGTCCTCAAAGAACGGCCATGTCATCACGTGCCCCTGCATCTCGAACACCTGGGAGGTGTTCGTCCACCACTCGTGGGCATCGCCCTCCAGCATGTATGTGGCGAACATCAGCTTTTGCGACTCTGTACACTGCATCTCCCTGAATATCTTGTCCAGGGCCTGGAGCCATCTAGCAGCAGCAATGGGGTCATAGGACCCATCAAACGTAGGTGGCTTATGCTTGCGGAAAGCATTCAGCCGGCGGTCGATCTTATCTCGATCCTCTGCAAAAATGGGAACGGCCTGCATAGCCCCCGTCAAGTGGCTACCCTCACCCTTCAGACTCTGGGTGTCCTCCTGTAGACTAGTTGGAGGTGGAGGTGGTGGTGGTGGAGGTGGTGGAGGACACTGGCCAGCAGCAGGACCAGCCCTCAACTCCTCCAACATGACCCTCATCATAGTCATGTTGGCCATCGGGTTCTCCTCCAGAACCTCAGAGGTGGCTTTCCTGTTCGCCTCTCTAATGGCGTCCAGCATAGCCTGATTTGCCAACTTCGTGGCCTCCTGATCGGCTAGTCGGGCTGCCTGCATCTCAACTAATGTAGCCAGGATAGGATCCGGTTAATGCTGACTCGTACTCTAGTTCCTCCTTGGTTGCACCATGACTTTGCACAAGTTACACAAAGAATGAGTTGATCAGGCCCACGCCATGTGGTCACATATGCATTATCATAATACACAGCAATCAGAGAGAACACAAAATAGACCCGCAACGAAACATCCTAAATTATTGCAATACATACAGGCTTTTCCCCTATAAAGTGCTCAGATACCATTAAATGTAACAGCCCGTGTTAACCCGGATTATTAACATACTTATCATATTAAGCTACGCTTAATTAAAATGCGGAATAACTTTTTCTTTAATTCAATTATGACGTCATTAACCTTAGCCAACTTGATTACTTACTCAATTTCATAAAACAATGCCTGTATGTAAATTGCAAGACAACTAACTGAAATACCTATATAAGTGAGTATCTAAGTCACAGGACTACAACACATAGCCTGGACCAAAATCCTGATACATTAATACAATTGTAACTAACAGAAGACATAAACAAGTCTATGTGGCATGGACAATCTCCATACTCACCAAATAAGACAACAATGCCCAACATCAGTCTCAACATAATAATAGCGGAAAACATAAACAGTAGTCAATATCCAGCATCCAACATGTCAGCATATCACAGTAATATCTAACTCAGCTCTGGCCTCCTGCCACCTGAGGCCTCAACATTACCTGAACCTGAAATAAGCGTCCCCAAACGTGGGGTGAGATCTCTAAACAAGAAATCTCAGTAAGACAATGGGTCCTTAAGGATCTTCCACCCCAAGCTCACTTACATGTGCAATATAAGTTCAAAAAATAGTATTTCCAATATTAGTTCCAAAACTATGCAGTGCAACAGATATTCGTGCCATATGTGTTTATACTATCTACTGGCCAGAGAAATGTAGGAATACGTCTAAGCCCATATGAGTACAAGGAACACCGCTTGCACCTCACCCACAGCCTCACCTTATTGTATGTACCACATACTCAGGCTTACCGTAAAGGTGGACACCACATTGCATATCATAAAAGCACATTGCATAAAATAGCTCAACAGCATTTCCAAATATCAAAAGCATGTAACACAGCATGCATAAATCACATCCCCATGGGACATGGTGGAATCACAACATGGCTAAACCGAGGACACGAAAGCTTACCTTGCAAGCAATCAATCCAAGCCAAGAGTCCACCACTCTCAAGTCCAAACACAGCAGTATCACAATCTGTTATGGACCAATAATATATAATTAATTATGCATCACAAGCATACAACTTAAAGACTACGCATTTCCTTTACGTTTTACGTCTTATGGCTTCCAACAAAGTCATAAGCCCTTAATTACATGATTCTGACTTAGTTCATTAATTACAGAAGTTCAACTTCCTTAATCTAGGGTCCACCAACCCCCTATAGCCTACTGTACTCACATCACAGCTACTATTCTACGAACTCCCAGAATATCTGGATATTTCTTGGGTAATATCCGGATATGCATTATCTGGATATCTTACTGACCATATCCGGATATACAATATCCGGATATCCAGATCCCATATCCGGGTATCAATATCCGGATACCATATCCGGATATCAATATCCGGATGTCTGCTCGACAAATATCCGGATATTTCACGACAGAATGCAGTTCTGCATTTTCGTGAAGATATCCATCCAAGGTTGGATTTTTACCGATTAAAGACCCTAACACATGCATTTCTAGGTGTGTTTGACATTACACAACGTTAAGTTATCATCTTTTAGCCTTTACATGCATCAAGGTTCCATTTTAAGCATAAAAACTCAAGTTCAAGGGTGGTGATCATACCACAAGCCAAAACAGAGGAGGATGATGCTCTTGGAGCTCTCACAACAGCTCCAAGGTGCTGACTTTCAACAAAGAACGAAAATGAGGTTGAAGGTTGGTCCTTTCCCACCAAAAGAAGCTTCTTGAAGCACCAAGAATATGACTCCAACCCCTCAAGCACAAAAATCAGCAGCCCAACCTCCTTCAAACAGGTTCACAAACTCAGGAAATGGACCTCTCTCTGCACACCAAGCTCACTCACTAAAGGCTAAGTGTTTAGATGAAGAATCATGAAGAAAAGTGGTATCTTTGGAGGTCTCCAAGCCAAAAATGAAAATGAGCAAGTGAAGGAAGGTGACAGCAGCCAAGGGAGCAGAAACTCACATAGGTAAGTTAGGTTTTTAGGGTCTTGTGTCATAATAGGTGCATATATAGCCAAATCCACTTAAACGCGCAGTATTAGCCTTAATAGCTACACAAAAGATCTTGATCCCAAACCTTGGAATCTTAACCTACTCATTTTTCTAAGATTTATCATATTTTTATTTTATTTTTCGGAGCATCTTTCCGGTACTCGCTTTTCCATAGCCAGTATCAGTTATGGCATCAGATCTCATTATTTTGACTTGAAACTTGTTTTACAAGTCCTACATATTATTCTAGTAATTATCATGCACTTATTATAATTTTCTGGGATACTTTTTCGGTACGTATTTATACCGGGTAACAGAATCGGTATCTGCACTTTTCTTCCGAAAAGCGACTTTCAGCATTCTTACCCACTGACTATAATTATTTAAGCCAAATAATAATTATTAAGGTCAATTATGGAATTATTTCCTAATTTATCACAATTAATTCATTAATTACCTTAATTAGCGGTGAGGGTTCTTACAGGTCTCACCACCAAACACATCTCTCGGTGTTCGCACACCTTCACTCAAAATCATCAAACAGTCCACTTAGCCAAGATCTTGCGCACCTAATCAAATATATGACAAGTTAGAACTTTCGTTCCTACTATCCTATAATTCGCAAACAGTCATCAAGTCTCCAACTCTTGTAGTTTAACCGGTTTTCATAATTCTTAACTAGCTTAATTTTCTGTCTTAATTTTATCTCACTAATTATTTAGCCGTGACCAAATCCCCAAGGTAACTACATAGGCAAGCTCGGTTTTGGCTAGCCCTTAGGTTTTCCTCATTTAGTCATTTATACAATTTATTTGCTGTACCACAATGCATGTGTGATTTCCTTAAACATGTTGTTTATTTAATTCTAAACATATGCAAGGTCTAACAAGTTGTTTTTAACTACATGAGCAATCTCTAATTCAACTGAATCATACACTAAGTTCATAAAATCATCCCTTTAACTTGCATGTACTACTGACAAGGCTGTTTATAAGGGCAGAATAAAAGAGTTATAAGTAACAAAAATCTAACCCCTTAAATACACATGCACGGCTAGAAGATGCACCTAGTCCAAGAAGACAGCCGAACAGAAATTCAATGAGGAGCTAATTCCTACATACCAATCGGGTTCCAAGCTTTCATGCACTAGATTCAGGCTACCCCAATAACCATAAACAAAATAAGAATAATAAAAAAAAACATCTCTCAAGTGTATACATGCAGACCGCACAGTGAAGGCAACGATCTTGAGGTTTGGTTTTTACCTCTTAGTGTTGAGACAACTCGCAAATCAGGTAAATAGTACCAACTCCACTCTCCTAATGTCCCAATAGGTCGAGCTTATGCTGCATGTAATTGGGGAAGGTTCAATCAGAACCAATTCATATGAATATTAACAAGGAGATAAAGGGAACACTTCTCTCCTTGATGGTGTTTGTTTCGGTTGGGCAAAAAAGGGGGAAGAGATGGCTGTGAACTTAGCTTTGGTGCTGCATGCAGAGGAATCCCTCATCAGCCGAAGATGTAGAATGGAGCAAGGAACAATAAAGAATTTTCTTCATCTCCTAAGTGGGTCTTCGTCCGAACAAGTGAAGAGAGGAAATGAAAACTAGATGATGGTTCTTTTTCTGATACAGGTCACGGTTAGGAGGGACTGTGATGAAGTGAGAGTGTTGTGGTGTTTCATATTTTCGTTTGTGCTTCAAGGACATATAGAGAAATCTGTTGTGAGCCATTAAAAGGTAACATTCTGGGTAAAAGGATGAGTTTGGCCAAACTTAGGGAGCAGAATTCAAGGGTCCTATTTGTGTGTGAATGTGGTGGACATGCAAGAGGGAAGAAGGGGTTTTGTTTCACACCTAATAAACATGCATTGGCTAGCTTTGGTTTGGATCCTAAGGCACAAAATCATAATTTGTTTCTCTTTCCAAGGGTTCTAGGGCCGACCCCTCAAGGGTCTTTGGGCCCAAAGTTACTTCCAAAGGGTTCCCTATTTCATGTGTATTCTATTAACAATTATTTCAAATATCCACTAAGTACTAACTTGGTCATTTTACTAGTTGCACTTAAAATTTAATCCTATCCCACACATGCTTATTTTTCGTGTTTATTAAGTATGTACTCCTCCATCATTGCATTTAGATTAATTCCCTATTCTTTCTAATTAATAGTCAGAATTTATATAGTATGATTAAGTTAATTCTCTCCTCTTTAACTTAGAGTTTCAACTCCTAACACCTACTCACCCATAATCATACTTAACATGATTTCCCATGTTTCAAATTAATTCCACTCTAAATAAATATATATATACTTTTCGAGTTCACAATAGATTCTATCTTCCTAACTAACATATATATATATATATATATATATATATATATATATATATATATATATATATATATATATATATATATATATATATATATATATATATATATATATATATATATATAATTCCCTAAATTAGAGGGATGTTACAGGTTTCAAGTACAAAGGAGTTATTTCAGAAATTAAGAGAGACATGTTGGGATGCTTTTTTGGTTCATGTTCGAGAATTTTGCATAAAATATGACATTGAAATTCCAAATATAAGTGCAAAATATATTGGAAGGAGAGGTCATGCTCGAAATGAACAAGGTGATTTTTCTACTACAAAATTTTATTGGGTAAATATCTTTTGTGCTACAATTGATTATCAATTGTAAGAATTAAATAACAAATTCATTGATAATACTATTGAATTACTTGCTTTGAGCATGATTTTAGATCCAAGAAACAGGTACAAGTCATTTAATAGTGGTGATATTTACAAATTTGTTGATAAATTATATTCTAGAAATTTCACAAAACAGGAAAAAGTGCATTCGAAGATAAAGTTACAACATTTCGAGCTTGACATTTCTAAACATCCATATTTGATTAATTTATCAACTACATCTGAATTATGTCAAGGGCTAACAAGAATTGGAAAGCCCATCATTTTCTCTCTTATTGATTGAGTGATTAGATTTATACTCACTCTTCCAGTTTCTACAGCAACTACTGAAAGACCTTTCTAAGCTATGAAGATAATTAAGAACAGACTTCGAAATAGAATGGAAGACCAATTTTTTGATGATTGTTTGATTACATACATTGAAAAAATAATTGTTGAGTTTTAGCACGAATTCATTGATAAATGAGTTTAACAATATGAAAACACGTAGAATAAGAGTTAAGTGTGATGATGTATTGTAGTAGGTTTGTTTTGTATTTCAAGTATTTTTATTTATAATATAGTATCTTTTATTTTTGCCCCTGTCATCAAAATTACTGGCTCTGCCACTGGTGACACAATAAATTATAATCGTTAGATTTACGAAAATCAACAGTTAGAATTTAGTGTAAGTTGATCTTACCCCTATTTATATTAGTATAATAGGACAGATTATTCTTATATCAGTGTAAGAATAAAAAGTATTAATGTATTGCATTCCATCTTAATTATTGATTTACTTTTATTTAAAGGTTTGTATGCTTAATAAAAAAGAATCATTACGTATAAATAAAATTATTTAAGATTAAGAATATAATTTATAATGATGTAAACTAATTCTAACTCTGATATACTCTATTTCAAAATATATGTTATAAAAAATCACTTGATTTTAATTTTTTTACCTTTTAAAATATCATGACTTAATTCTATTCTACATAATGTTTAAATCTAAATATTTTGGCTTTCCGAAAAAAAAAATCTAAATATTTTGTATTAATATCACGTAAACTCACCCATTCATGGACCACAAACAAGTTGGGTTCCGGTCCAAAAAATCAGCTTTGTCAAAATACAAAAATCTTTAGTCCAAATAAAACCTGGCCCATAAGCACATTATCATGAGTTGGTTTGGGTGCTCTCATTCAAAATCATACATCCAACACCCACCAAAAGTTGGATAGTATAAAAGTTTGAATAGCATACAAACAATTATTATTTCATGTGACATTCTACTTGTTTTCGTTATTAGGATCTTGTGTTCGAGTCCTACAAATAATTTTGGGAGAATGGTCCTATATGAATTTTTGAGGTTATTCGAATTGAATTAATCAAATAATTAATAAATCAGCTGGGAGAAAAAAATGTTTATATTACACAACAATACTAAACCTTATATTATCAAGTTTTGTAAGATATTTGACAATAGGATAAACCAATATAATAGTATTGAAACTTGTTACCATGTACCAAATAGCGTCTAAGTAAATATTATCAAGTTATGCAAATATTTTTTTCTCTTTTACCTATACAGTTAATTTTATAATATTTTCATTAACTTAAGCATCAAAGTATATTTATAAGTTATCCTTATGACCGCATATTTGACTAAATAATCACAAAATATATATAGATGTGGTTCACATGATAATCGATCCTCTTATGTATATATTTTTTAGATATTAATCAATATCCGGAATCCTAATGGACTTTTGGTTTTAGGTTTGAACTTTTCTATCCTTCCAGAAATTGAAACTCTCACGAATCAAATTCATTACTCTTTAGACAAATCAAAACATATAATATAATGGAGTCGCTGCTAATAGAGCTGTCAAAACAGACCAACTCGGCAACCCTATGGGCTAGGGCTAACCGCGGGCTTTCAAAAAATTAATTTTTTCCTTGATTATAATAATAAAATATAACTTTATAAAATAATTATCCATTTTACTGCCAAGCTCAACTTATTTTATATATATATATATATATATATATATATATATATATATATATATATATATATAGGGTCAGATCATTTTACACCGGTATAAGTTACACTCTCAATCTTGTCCATTAATCCCACTTATATCTAAGGGCTTTAATTTTTTTTTTTGTAATGTGAGCCATTGGATACAAGTGGATCAATGGTCAAGATTGAATGTAAGACTTCTAATTCTTACACCGGTGTAAAAATATCTTGCCTCATATATATATATATATATATATATATATATATATATATATATAGGGGAAGAATCCTTTGACACCAGTGTCAAATTTGAAATTTGACACCTCATCTGAGAGCCATTAGATAAAAAAGATCAATGGTGTCACATGCTTACAAATCAGAGTGATTGATCTGTTTTGATCTCATGGCTCTCAGATGAGGTGTCAAATTTCAAATTTGACAGTAATGTCAAAGGATCATACCTCATATATATATATATATATATATATATATATATATACATTTAAAAGAAACTATTCTGCCTTGGGCAGATGTGTCCGAGCTTAGGTCGGGTGTTTGAGTATCTTGGGGACAACGAATCACTACACACTATATGATGACCTTAGCCTGAAGGGGTGTGTGTGCACTGTCGGGACTGCATAAAATAGGGTTAGAGAGATTAGTCATACCTGTGGTTTTTAGTTCCTATTTATAGAGCTTACCTTTGGGCTTGTGCTGATTGGGTTTCTTGTAGACATGGGCTTTTCCTAGGTCTATAACAGAAATAAATCACACAAAGTAAGAAACCGAGAAACAACAGATCAATCTTTGCGTGAGAAGAGAAGGATCTTCGGATGCAGAGCATTTTCTATTTGGGGATTTATCTTTATGAGCTTGTCATTGGATTGGTCATGGACGGTGGTGATTTTTTTTTTTTTTGAAAACTAGATTTGTTTCTTACTTTCTTGTTATTTTTAGCTTGATCTGCGGACAGACTCCATCCAACCCAAGGATAAGGGGGCCATGTGGGGTTAGAGCCAATAACAACCCAATTTTAATAGGATCAAAAATAAATGGGACTGAAAATAGTGTTGCATAGGCTGTCCTATGGGCTGTAGCCCATTTTGACAAGTCTAGCCGCTAAACCAACAACTCTTACAGTGTTGAATATTTTGATAAATCTCATATGTTATTAATATAATAATGTCATATGAGATGAGATGATTCTAAACATTTGTGAATAAATGAATAGTGACTAGAGATGAGGGGAAAAATTAGATTGCGTATTGATAAAATTATCATCATTAATAAATTAATGAATAATCAAGATTACCTAAGATGATATCATCACATTAAATAACGCATAGAGATTCACTCTAGATTAACGCCTTACGCCGGTTATTATCCGCAGCCGCAAGAGTGCTCAATTTTGAATTGGCAGGAGCGTGCAGCTTATTATATTCTTTTCACTTGGCATGTTTTGGTAAAAGACAAATTAAAGCTATCATCAACCTTAGATTTGGACAACATTGGAATTTCATGTATTTTCTTGAC
>JAVKPL010014637.1:0-90591 GCA_032173675.1 Gastrolobium villosum
AACAAACTTGGAGAAGTTGATTCAAGAGTCATAAGAAGCAACATTCAAAAAGAATCCAAGTATATGTCAAAGAAATGCAAATTCAAGTGCTTAAGTGTCAAAATCAAGGATCAAGCCTCAAAGCATGAAGCTAAGTCCAAGATCACATTAGAATATGTATTTAAGACTTAGAACATATATGTAAAGGTGTATAGTAGATAGTGTTGCATGAGCTCAAGTCATTCTTGTCATTACATAATCATAAAGTGCTTAAAAACCTTGGTTTAGTATGCCAAAATTGCATCGGAATATTTTTAATATGATTTAAGCACATAAGCAGGCTTGAATAGCCTAAATACACATGCTCACACTCTTGAAAATTTATTTGAACTCAAAAGAATGCATCTTGGACATTAAGCATTGAAATAGTACTTAATTGAATGGTTTAATATGTCAAAATTGGTGTCGAATGGTTTTCAGATAATTTGAATGCTTAGAAGTGTTTTCCATATCCAATTACATGTGTTAAATATCAAGAAGCTTTTTAAGTGAAAAGAAGTCAAGATTTCATGCAAGAGTGGTTGCTGCCATGAAATATCAGGATACAGATATATATTGGCATATCTGAATATGTAATTTTAGATATTCGTATATTTAAGGGTTACATATTCAGATATTTGAGGTTTATATTTTTGAATATTTAAGGGTTACATATCTGGATATTCCCTCGACATGTTTTCGGATATAACTTGTCCAGAAAGTGCTCCAATGACAATAAACAAATAGTTTTTGTTAGAAACACCTATAAATAAATTTGTAATGTCTCTAGTGAAAAAATAAAATGAACGAATTTATATCATTTGTTGATCCATTATTACTCCTTCTAACTCATTCTTTCTCATTGATTACATACTTTCTTCATCATCGTATACTTGTGCTCATCTTTTGTTGTTTAAGTTATACACCTACTAGTTCTTCAATTTGTATAATATGTACTTTGAGAGTACCTAGCTATTGTCAAATACCTCCCTCTTGTATTCTTGACTTGAGAGGGTAGTGAAACTAATTGTATTAGAGAGGTCACCAAATACCTAAGTAAATTTGGAGTGAAGTATAAAATACCCAAATAACCCAAAGTCTTAGAAGATTGTAACGGTTTGTCAAGCACCTTTGAAGCTTGATAGTTAGTGAAAAAGTTGATTGATCATCTTCAGTCCGGTCCTAGGTTACAAGTGGTGTGACCGAACTAAGATACATCTAGTTTGCAATTTCTCTAACGTTCAATTCATTACTTTTATCTCTAAATTGCATTATTAGATTGTATTTGTTTTTTTATAATTTATATATATATTGATCACACACTAGCATCTTCACTCAGAATTATTTGTGTTAAATCAATTGATCGAAGAAACATCCTTTAAAATATCAATGAAAGCGTTTTGCGAAAAGATTTTATAAAACTCAATTTACCTCCTCTCTTGAGTATTGAAGCCACTTGTCTAATACAATTAACTCCTATCTTTTGCACTCGAGGGCCAATCTTTGTTTGGTCTGAGGAAACCTTTGCATGCGCCGGTTACTTTTGGGGAGACCTATGCCCCATAGAAACTATCTATCTGAGACTGTCCCTTAGCCCGTAGGTCCTAGCACAAGGTTAGAATTCTAGTTCTTCCAAAGTGGTATCTCAATGATGGCTCAGGCCCCCGGAAGGAGGATCTCTTCACCCTCTACCTAAGTGTCACAGGAAAAGCCCACTCCATTGCTCCAACTTCATCACAATCAATTATGCAAGTGTAGAGTCATTTAATCAAATCTTGTTTTGTGCAACTGCATCCCTTACCTATTTGAAAGATGTCTTCATTGTGCTCCTGACATCAAATCTTTTTGTTATATGGATACAAGGTATGTTTTGATTATAACAAATAGGCAACAACAGAAAGAGAATAACATTGATCATGATCAAGAGTAAAAAGCATCAACCATTAGTAAAGATTGAAGATTTATATTGCAGCCATACAAGAAGAGTGATAAGTCAATAAAGTAGCAAGAACATGGATGAACCATGAAGAAAGCTAGTAATTAAATCAAAAGCAACAAGGAATAATTAGAAGTGCAACACTAAGATCAAAGGCAACAAATCATTGATAATATCTAAGAGAAGATCAACATCACAACCATGGTGAAAAAAAGATTAAAACCAACAAAGTGTCAAGTATTGTCATATCCAACAAGTCAAAACATCAAGCTCAAGTAAAGAACCAAGATTCAAATCACAAGACATTAAGCTAAGTCCAAAATTTTATTTCCATATGTAAGGGTATATGTTAGATTGCATTATATGAGCACAAAATGTTTCTCAAAGTAAACATGTTTTTCAAATTGCGTAATCCATAGCTTTTAATTCTTGAAAATGATTTGAAAAACCCATAGAAAATGTTCTTGACATGTCTTAGAACCCTGAAATATCTTTTCCAAGTTAAGAACATGCTTATGAGAAAGTTTGGAGGAATTGGAATCAAAGGAAAGCCGTTTTGAACTACATAATTTGCTACTATTAGGAAGGGATTCAAATCCCCCTCTGTTTGGCATTTGAATCCCTCATTGTTAGTTAAGGAATTTGAATCCCTCCTTATTTGGCATTCAAATCATTCATTGTTAGTTGAAGGAATTCGAATCCATAATGAAAATGATTTTAATCCTCCTTCCCAGAAAGCAGGGATTCCAATTCCTCAATTCCTCTGGAAAAGGATTTGAATCCTCACTAGCTAGTATGCATATAATGGCTACAATTGTCACAAACGGCTGATTTTTATCCAAAAAATTATATATACTCATTGATTATGCCTCAAACCAATCTTGGACACTATTAAATCATCATTTAATCCTTTCTTGATTGATTTTATTGCCCATGTACTTGCATAACACATACTTAATCCTTTGAGCTCATCTTGTCCATACCAATATGCTTCAAGTTGTATACTCACTCTTTGAGAATGTATATTCATTTTCAAAAACTTCTTTCTTGTATACTTGAGTTAAAAGGGTTATGAAACCTATTGAGTTTGAAGGTTACCCAAATACATAGGAAAAATTGGAAAGAATTGTAAGGTTGCCGAGTACCTGTAAAATTGGAGGTTGTAAAGTTTTCAAGTACCCGAAAGCTTGGAGGTTGTTGCAGTTTGTCAAACACCCGTGAAGCTTGACCATTATTGAAAGATTTGATTGAGTAGCTTCAATATAGACGCAGGTCACATGTGGTGGTGATTAAATCAAGATAAAGTTTGCAATCTCTTTATCCCTTGACACTTTTATTCTTGCATCAATTGCTTCTTTGATATCTTATATATGCTAGTGTGTGTTGTTTAATTGTGAAAAAATTGCGTATCTTAGTTTGGTTGAATGTGTTGAAAATCTTTTCAAATATCAAAGTAAGCATGAAATGATAATTTAGAAACAAGAAAGGGGTATTTGCAAAAAAATATTATAATACTCAATTAATCCCCCTCTTGAATATAGAAGCTATATTCTTAACATTCTATCTTTGCAATAATGCACTCTTTTAATGGAAAATCCTTAGACTTGCAAAATATAAGGAATTAGGAATATATTTCACACAAATTCATTAAATTCTTATGAAAATAGTAAGTCCTAAATGCAATTCCTTATTATGAGCTAAACACAAGGAATTCCTATAAAATTTGGACATTCATAAAGCTTTAAGAGTCTACACATTCCTTTTTACACATGACAAATAGATGACCCTCCAAAGCATATAAACAATGAGAAAAACATAGCTGCAATAAATCAACATGAGTCATATAAATGAATCAACATTCCTTTTTTATATTTGCATCCTTATATTTTATATCCTTGTTTTCCTTTGTATAATAGCTTGAGAAAGAACAAAGAAAAATTTGAAAATACATATTAATTAAAAATAGGTGAATACTAGAGAAAATAAAAATGACATATCTACATAGAACCTTGAGAAGCCATTTAATATTAACAAAAACAACAAATGCATTCCAACATTCACAAATTTATCTCTTTTATGCATGAGAATGACTAATTGGGACAGCCTCGCCACGGGTGGCGGAGCTGGGATAAATACCTAGCCAGTGTCAAAAGATCCAATTAATAAAATTCAGCTAATACTAATGTTATATTATTTTTAAAAACCTAACCAATATCAAAGTTATATCATAATTTTTTAAAAAAAATGTTACATTATTTAAAATCAGCCGGTGAAAAGGCACCAACTAGGAGCGAAGTGGCTCTGCCATTGCTTGTCGCTCCAGTTCCAAAAAAAACTAAAATTCCAGGCCTTTTGCATATTCATATATCCTAACTTGTAAAATCGATACAAAGTTATCTCTTTTTGGTTTTTTTGTTTTTGTTTTTGTAATATCCTCAAAGCCTTTCGACATCAACTCTAGCTCGCGGAAAAAGAAGATGTCGAAGTGGATGTCAACGGGGAAGTTCAAGGGTGGATGTAAAAGGTATTACAACATCAAGGAATAAAAACTGAGAAATGAAATTATGGAAAGGGAAAGATTCACATGCTGATTATTCCTCACTAATAAATTGAGGCCATTAAATTGGAGTAAGATCAATAGCACAAATTAGATGCAAGATTTTTATTCTTAGACCAAAAGAAGAAGACAAATTTGGGTGGCTAGTAACTTTGTCTAAAATGATATGCCGCATATGTACCAAAAAGAAATATTAAAAAAAAAATGATATGCCGCATAAAATGGGCTTTTTGACCCTTATAGCCCTTATCTAATAATTAATTACTAATTTGACCCTTATTTGAAATTAATACGAAAATTTAACCCCTCCCAAAAATATAACTCAATGAACAAATTTAACGGGTATTTTTTGGACACACCCGGGTGTTGTGTACCTGGGTAGATTTCTAAGTTCCTGGAAATCCTTTGAATTACTTACCCGGGTACATAGGTGTGTACCCGTGTAAGTGTCATTATCAGAATAACATGTTATGTTAGACTCTCGTCTTCATGGGGCAAAGCCATAAAGTTCCCATATGAAAGGTTGTAAACTGTAGAATCCGGCCACAAAGATTGAAACTTGTTTACAATTTCTTCTAGGGTCTTTGAATTATTAACGGAGGCCATTCCCGGAAGCATAAGTTCCTCCGGTGGTTTTCCAATGGCTTTTGCAAACACCGCCAACATTTTTTGCTAACTAGTTTAGTTTAGTTCAATGGTTCTTCAGCTCCTGCTAAACTCAAGACAGGTTCATAGACTTATATAGGACGGTGAGGTTTATTTCATGCTCAGTTTTTGTGGGATGGAAGCATTAAAAAATTCACTGGTTCTTCAGCTCCTGCTAAATTCAAGACAAGTTCATAGACTTATATAGGACGATGAGGTTTATTTCATGCTCAGTTTTTGTGGGATGGAAGCATTAAAAAATTCACTGGTTCTTCAGCTCCTGCTAAACTCAAGACAAGTTTATAGACTTATATAGGACGGTGAGGTTTATTTCATGCTCAGTTTTTGTGGGATGGAAGCATTAAAAAATTCACAAACTTACACAAAGATTATGTACGTGGCAGCCTCACAAGATTGCTTCAGATTTCGGGGTGATACGTGTTAATATTAATACGTAACCAATTTAGAAGTTACATGCAGAGATGTGCCAAAAGGTCATGGGTTAATGACACTTACATAACATGCTCATTATCACACTTACCCGGGTACACACATATGTACCCGGGTAAATAATTCAATTGATTTCCAGAAACGTAGAAATCTACCCGGGTACACACTTACCTACCCGGGTAGGCCAGAAAATTCAAAAAATACCCGGGTACGTAATTGTGTACCCGGGTAGGCTTCGTGGTCAACGGTCAAACAGGGACAGATTGGTATTATGTTTTTGGGAGGGGTTAAATTTTTGAATTAATTTCAAATGAGGGTCAAATTAATAATTAATTATTAAATTAGGGCCATAAAGATAAAAAGCCCATAAAATAGCCAGGGACACTAAAACCACATAATGTGCCAAATTAATGAGTAACTCAATTAACTCAATGAACAAATTTAACAATTGGACACATGTTTTACATGAATGAATCAATTTCAGGACTCACTCTATTTTAGAAGTTTACTTGGTTTTTGCATGGGTTTAAAGTTATTAAAGTTACTTTAGATAATTCTCTTTAATATTTATCAAAATACACGTATAAAAGTGTGTGGAGCTTTAATGTGTTAATTAAATTACACCAATTTCATTTTCTTAAAAATTTGTTCCCACTAAATAAAATGGCTGTTGCCCAACTCATCCTACCACAAAAAAATAATTTTTAGGTTTCTAATTGAAGTGAGTTTTTTAAATTTCTATCTTTTTTATTTTGATTTCCTTTTATTTTATTAGAATAGTTAGATTCCTATCTAGATCGCGTGATTGTGTATGTATTCAAAGTGTTTTATCAATCTCATGTTAAAGGAAATAAATTATCTCATGTCATAGAGATAAATTTGTGGGCTCCACTATCTGAAAAATAAAAAGAAAAGAAAAGAAAAAGATGACACAATTATCACAGGATATGTAGGAGAGAAAGTTATCATATATAACATAAAATTAATTTTTCTCATATTCAAATGTGTGAATTTATTTATTTATTTTTTATTGGCCTACTTGCTACAAATATCCAAGAACCAAATGGCCCCCAGCCCATACACAGCTGGGGAGGGACTCAGTCGTGCCAATAGACAAATCTTACTAGTCCACACCACGAGGGATCATCATTATTTTTTATTTATCGAAAGTTCTCAATTATATATAATTCGTACTTGAGAAATATTTTAAAATCCTTTAGATGAACTTAGTTAAAATAATTTTTAAAATGCGTATACATTATTTTAACTTATTCTAGAAAATAAAAATTATAACTTGACGTAAACAAAGAAGTGCTTATGCAAAAATTTTGTGATGATTGAAATAACTTGATCGGTTGAATTGTTAATAATTTTTTTTGTCTGTAAGTATTGACCTGAATAAATTATTAGTTTCAATCGATCATTAGTTTTTGTTATTATTATTTTTTCAAATATTAAAGCGAACTTTATTTTTATTTTTTATTTTTTGGGTGAACAAGCAAACTTTTTTTTTTTTTTGGTAAATGAACAAGCAAACTTTATTTAGGGTATTTTACATCATACTCATGACAATATATAAAATTTATTTAACAAACTTTACCTTTTTCTGTGAGTTTAAATCTGAGGTAAGGTTGGTTATTTTATTTTAATTGCTTACCAAAAAAAAAAAAAGGTTAATTATTTTAATCAAGACAAGTGCATAATGTAATATGTTAACAACGATATAGTCATTAATAACATAAAGTTAAGTTTGAGAGGGCAAGGATGTCTCTGCTATCCACAAAGTGTGTTTACCAGGATTCGAACTCAAGCTCTTTAGACTCATAACCCGAACCCCTATGACCTAGTACCAAGTCAATTGAGCCACACCTCTCAGGTGATATAGTCATATGTTTAAATTCATTAATAACATAAAGTTAAGTTTGTTTACCAAAAACATGAAGTTAGGTTTCATATATGACAATTTATTTTGTTTCACTAGTTCATCAATTACATGAGCAAGGTTATAAGAATACACAAATTTTCCAACTAAATTCTTAACACATTTATCTAGAACTCAAAATCACTAATTAATATAAACAACTCTATCAATTAATCTACATATTTGGTGATGACATGACACCTTTAAATACTCTTGGATATGAATTAATTTATATACACAAATTAATCTAAGATACCACTTACCATAATAAAAGTAGACATACCTTACCTTAACTAAGTTAATAATTAATCAATACATATAATCTTATATAAAATAACTGCATAACATGAAAATTTAAGTAGTTAATTTATATAAAATAATGATATAAAGTTATTTATTAACAATCTATACATTTAACTAAGTTGAACTTAGTCCCATTTTTAACTAAACTATTTTCATCCAACTAAAAAGATTAGCTAATTTTTTTTTATAAAATTCACTTAAATTCAAGTCTAGTTATTAGATAAAAAATAAATTAAGATTTAGGGAAGCATATCTAACTCGCTTTTTCTAAGATGTCTGGCTAACAATTTTTTTTTTTCTTAATCCTAATGGGAAATTGACTAAAAAATCAAACAAACGTGTGCTCTGGAAGATGTGGAAATGGTAATAGTCATTTATTTCACGCGAGATTCAAATAAATAAATAAATCTGAAGGCTATGACTCTCTCTAGAGAGAGAATGACTTTGAAACAGAGATTTTACATAGAGAATGAGAGAATGATACTAAATAGGGTTAGTAAATTAATTAAGTGAGGTAAGATATGTTTGATCTTTTATGAGGGATTTAATTTGTCTTAAATTGATTAAAATATCTCCGAAATAAATTAATAAAAAATGATACCAAATAATAATAATTGAGCCAAGAAAACTGAACAAATAAGATAAGAAACATGTGTTTGATTATAGGAATAAGTTATTGTATTTATCAATTTTATTTTTTTTTTCTGTATTTTTACCTACCTAAAATATTGTTATATCAGAATCTTAAGAGAAGAGAAACATAAAAATTAATTAAGATTCTAATCTAATAATATTATATCATAGAGTGATAGACAAAAATATAGAGTGTTATTCTATATAAAAATATTTTAAGAATGAAATTAAAATCATAATTCTGAAATGCGTCTCGAATCAAATTACTACTCAGCCGAGCAATGAATCGAATATTTCAAAAAAACAGAAAGAGAGAATGGTCAAATATTGACCGGTGGCGCAGGTCAGTGGTTGAGCTCTCTCTCTCTCTCTCTCTCTCACACACACACACACACAAGTTCTTCTTCTTCTTCTCCTCCTCCTCCTCTCTCTCTCTCTCTCTTACTGGGTCTTTGAATTCTGTGGAGGAGCTTGTTGGGTTCTCTGAGTTTTCACCTTTACAGGCTCTGATCCAAAGAAAAAGCTGAACTTTCTTCAACAAGTCACCTCTTCAATTTCTGGGTAGTGGTTGTTTTTTCAAGCTCAGTTTAGCTGGAAATGGCAACTGTGAGTTCTTTCTATTTTCTTTCTCCTCTTTGTCAATTATTTTGGTCCTTGTTTCGCCTTGTTTTTGCCGTGCTTTGTGCGTCTCTGACTGAAGAGAAAATTTGAGGAAAAGGGTAGGGAATTAGAGATTAATCTCTTGCATTATTTTGTAATCTTTCGTTATGTCAAGTGAATCTCCTTTTTATTTTATTTTTTATTTTTAAGTCTGATTTTGCCGCTTATCATTTTTCTCCATTTTCTGATGCTTTCATATAGTTGACCAAAATTTGATTCTTTTTTTTGGTTTTGTTGCCCCATTATTCCTTATCTCATATACCAAGTACCATAAGTAACTTTATTTTCTGTTTGTTGGAACCTTGAGGCAATTCCATTAGAATATTGACATGTCCGATTTTCTGAGTTTATGGTGGAAACTAGCCTCATAAATCAGGCTATGTTGAAATTTTAACTTAGCTTTGTGAAATACTTGAAATACTTCAAAGATTTGTTAGGTATACAAGGTGTAAGTGGTTAATTTAAAAATATGATATCTGGGTGTATATGTATTAACATTATTGGAAAAACAGGAATTCTTAAATGTATTAGTTGAATTAAGATAGACAAAACAAGGTAGTTAAGCAGTAAGTATGCTATTGTTCTGTATTCCTATGTTTCAGTTAAAGGAAAACCTTCTTTGAGCTGTAACAGTGTTCACACTGGAAGTTGTTGTGCCATGTATGCTATTTGACATTTGTAGCTTTTTCATTTTTTTTATTTTATTTTTTTGTGTGTGTATGTGTTTTTCTCTCTCTCTTGAATTAGAACAGGTTGGTGATGCATGCGATTGTGACTGTAAAAAGATAACATTGCTATCGTAGAATTTTGTTATGTTATTGAACGGATTTTGAATGGATGGAGCTATATCATGTTGGATCTTAATCTCTGAATATTTTATGGTTCCCAATTAAATGATTAGCAACATTATAAGACTTATTTTTATTATTTGTTTTAGAGGTATTCTAGTTATAAAAGGAGAAAAAATGTGCCCCTGTTGGTGGCTTTTTCCACTTTCCATCAAAGTTTTCTTTTATAAAGTATTATGTGTGATATGCTTTACACAGATTAATACAAGTATGTTTTGTATCTCTTTCCTTATATATCAAGTCCAAAATGAGCAAATTTTGGTTGATTTAGAAGCTTCCTGTGTTTGTTATTTCTAGTAAAAATGAATGACTTGTGTAGACCTAATATAGTTTTAATGGTATCAATAGTTTCACTGCCTTGTATAACAATTTTTTTATAATGGAATGATCTGATGGAAGAGATAAGGGTGAGAATAATCTTTTTGTGATTCCAGCTGTACTGATTTTGCAAATATGTATCAATTGAAGTAAAACTGTTAGGTTTGTAAACTAATTCTATGGCATGTTTGTATCCTGAACAAAATAAAACTTTTAAACAAGCTCCAGCTTCATGGAATTGGAATCAAGAAATCTTGATTGAATTTAGTTAGTTTGACTAAGAACTTGATGAAAATGTAAATGAACAAACTCGAACCACCAAATTATCATGGATCACCCTTGGGGGAAGATGTTAAGAGATTTTCTAAAATATTAGACATAGAAAATGATATATGACTTAATATAACAGCACTAAAACATGTACTATAAGTCTCTTTTATGCCTTCTAAAAGATACCGGGTGTTATATAATATGATGGGCCTGAAAGCGAGAGAGTTAGTTAGTTAGTTAGTTAGGGAATTCTTCTAGAATGTTCCTAGAGGATGGGATAAAAGGTGGGGGAATATGGGAAGTGGGTTATGTGATTTGTAATTGATTTGGTTGGGGTATTGGGTTGGGAGAGGTTCTGTTGGGGCCCTCTGTTACCTGTTCATCAGATTCAGTGTAATAAAAATTGGGTTTCATCATAATGTAATTATGGAATGACAATAGCTTTGCTCCTTTAGCGACTGTTTTTTGGGATATGGGCCTAATTCCTAGCCTTTTCCTCAAGATCAAATGATATGAAGTTAATGAGCATTGCAAGAACATTGAGCATATTGAATTTTATATAATAGGACAAGAGACTTGATAATTGAAGTCTTTTATTGAAATTTAACCATATTAAGGTAGTTTCAACACTAGATCTGTTTTTGTTCCCAAGGAGTGATGAATAACAATGAGGACTGTCTTGAGTGTTGATTAAGTGAATGTAATGAAGTCATATGTGAACTTAGTACTCTGTTGTAAAGTGTGGAGAATTGCATGCTTGATTCCAATGAATTAAACTACGAGACATCTTAAAATACCACAGTAATAACAACAGATAATTATGATTAGTAAATTTCAAATTGCATCAATCTGGTAACCTTGTTGTCCATCTTTGGATTGATACAGTTAAGTTTTCTTTGGCAAAAAGTAGATTATTGTTGGTGATTAATTCAAGAATGGTAAGAAAAAAAGTTATAAGTATGAAAAACAAATCAAAATGGGAAAATGGATGAAAAAAATGCTTAAATGTTATCTTCGTCTTTTATGAAATTCTGAAGGGAAGTGGATGATTTGAATTGAATATTGTATTTTGATCAGTGTCTGCAAGGGTTTGATTTTGCTTTAGTAATAAATTGTAATATTTTTTGAGATTAATATGAGATTGGTTATAAATGGATAAATGGGTGAGACCTTAATGTATATAATAAGCATTGAGAGATACCATACCTGAGAGGGCAAGAGAGATTAAAGACAAAGCAAGGAGAAAGAAGATCTGAAAAGGTGAGATGCAAGTTGGACTTCAAAATGAAGGTATTATTGTGAATGAGGAAATAATTAATTTTGGAGATCAGCAGTTGCATAGATTTGGTGACAAGATTATAGTCCTTTCTCAATTGATGAGCCTTAGCTCAAATGGTACGTCCCCGTGTCTTTAATATTATGGGCCTGCTGTTGGTTGTGGCCTGGCGGGTTAGATCCCCCTGAACTCATTGCCCCTATTCCTCCTTAGATCCCAATAAGGGGTCTCCCTAGTCACCAAAAAATACTCTTCTCAAGGTTCTGTCCAAGATATTAATCTGGTTTATTGTTCTATCTAGGTTATCATTAATCTTTTGCAACTTACATGAATGGGGCCAAGTAAAACATTATCTCTTGATGTATAAAGTCACCGGATTTTGGGTTTCATTACCCATTCTAATTTATTTTGAATCATTCAGTCGCGAGGACAATTTGGAATAGGTTATTTGGAGTTTTACTGCATATTTCTTCCAACATTTAAGAGCTCCGTGGTGATTCATCTTGATGGATGATAATGGATAAGAAAGAAGTTAGACGGAGAAATTTTGTTTGGGTGTGTGCAATGTTTGCAGTAATTTTACTCTGCTTACTTGTAGAAATGTAGTTTACTTTTTTAATGTCATTTATTTTGGGAAAATTAGTCCTCTATGCTTCCTTAAGGTTCTTTTCATTTGCTTCTTTTTTCATTTATAGACAAAATTTTATTGGAGAAATCTCTTAAGAGACTTAAATTGAATTTGATGGTATAGTAAATCATCCTTTGTCAACTTTTCTATCATCTTACATGCAAAGTGAAATAGATCCCACTGTACTATATGGTATATATTATTGAGTGGAATCATTATCTTATCACAACAGCACCATTTCACTGTGGAAATAACCTTGTAGCATGTTGAATCTCCAGTACCAAAATATGATCCTCCTTGCAAAGAAAGCAAAAGGAGCAATATCTTTTTGTTTCCTTTCACTGTTATTTCCCTATTGATAACTCTAATTCTGATATGGGAAGTACATTTATTAGCATTTGAAACTTGCATCAGTTACTGAATAGCATCTTTTCAATGTGTCAATTTAACAGCAACGTTCTCATGTTCCAAAGTTTGGCAATTGGGAGAGTGGAGAGAATGTTCCTTATACAGTTTATTTTGACAAAGCCCGGCAAGGTCGACCTGGCGCAAAGATGATTAATCCAAATGACCCTGAGGAAAATTTGGATTCAGTTCTTGAAAATTCATCTTCTGCTGACCTTGAGGATCCATCTGGAGGACCGGCGATATCAACACATGAGTTACAAAAGAGCAAGGAGGATGGTGATCCTAAGCATTTTATTGACTCGCCAGCTCGTCATGACAATGTAGGTAATAGGACTGCCAGTGATTCCGCCCATCGTCCTGGAGGCCATGGAGTAGGTTCTGCTGACACCCGTAGAAGACCTTCAAGACAAAGCACTGGGTCCGAGTACAGTGTTGAACGTTCACCCCTTCACCGCCAGGCTAAAGCCCCTGGCAGGGACAGTCCTTCTTGGGAAGGGAAGAGTGCATATGACAGCAGCCATGGTACGCCAGGAAGATCCAGATTGAGACCAGTTAATCGAGGGGACGAAAGTGTTAGTTTTCTTTTCCACTCTCCTATTTTTTATTTTTTTTGGTATAACCCGAAGGTATCCCCATTCAATCTTCTCCGGTCACCTTGCCCTCGGGGTACGGCCCTGTAGACTAGCCCCTCATTGGAACAGTGGGTGCATTGAGCTTCGCTACCGGAGGAAGGATGAGACTAATCCTCCAACCGAGGAGGAGGCATATCCCCTCTGGCCACAAAGATTTTCCAAGAATTTGCTTGAGGCAGGATTTGAACCCCTGACTCAAGCAAACCCTTGGGAGCTCAGTTGCTTGAGGCATATCTCCTATTTTATTACCATGTTTGCATTAATAAGATCGATCAGTTTGGAAATTTCTGAGGATTTGACTTTAGAGTCTTTATGAGACTTTCCTTCACAAATAATTTCTGATTTTTAACATTCTGATTTGGCAGCCTGATAGAGGTGCTGCTGTTCCAAAGTTTGGTGAATGGGATGAGAACAACCCTTCATCCGCTGACGGCTATACTCACATTTTCAACAAAGTGAGGGAGGAGAAACATGTTGGAGCTGGACATGCGCCAGGCACGCCTAATGGGAGATCATATGTTGTCAGGAACCAACCTGCCAATGACAAGGCCCAGGTATGTCTGCAACACCTGTTAAATATTGAGACAGTAGATTTTGTAACTTTGGTGTTTTCACCATACTGATACTTCATTGCTTTTCATCATGATTTGTTTCTCCAGAGTTGCTGCTTTTGCTGGGGCAAAAAATGATTTCTTGGAAGTGTGAATTGTATTCTGAACAGAAAAGATTTTAGTGTTGTGAATGGTCAATAGGTGTTGTGTAGCACTTGTAAATATTCAAGGCTCTTTCTCTCTGCGGGAAAACATCATTAAAGAGCTTTTGTCTTAAATTTGTGCCCTTTTCCTACCCCTTTATGTATCTTTCTTTCATTTGGTCAGTAAAAGACACTTTGCATTCATGATTGTGATTTGTCCTTTTTATCTTTTGTTATGTAACTGCCACGCTTTATAGTTCAGTTTTATTTGTGTTTAGCTGAGATCTACAAGATTTATGTAATTCTTTTCTATTGAATTGATGGGTGGTGATTTGAGTCTTATTGTGTCCATCTTGGTGTTTACCTCCTGTATTTTTAACTCAATGGTTCAATCCAATAACAAACTCTTTCATCAAAGTTAAGTTGGTTCTTAAATGAGTTCATGTTCTGTTTAATATATATACTATCCTATCCTGCACTCCTTCCAGAAAGTTTTTTTTAATTATTATTTTAAATATATACATTGTTTTTGTTATTTGGACACGAAAGTTATGTTTCATCGATATTAATACGACATAATACTCCGATATATTAAATAATATTTTGACACGTTTCTATTAAGATTTTGACATGTTTTAATATTAAATATTTTTAATTTATAGAGTGTATATTATATTTAGAGTAAAGTTTTTTTTTTTTGAGTCTCTAACAAAAAGTATGTTCTTCATTTTCATTCTTTACAAAAAAAAAATTCATATTAACTCTTTTTTAGGTTTTAAATTGGATCTTCATTGAATTTATGAGGAATTATATTTTCAAAGAACTGAAATTGTGGACGGAATAAAAGTTGATTTTTATTTTATTTTTTTGTAAGGGATGAAAGTGGGGATTAGAATTTTCTGTTAGGAATCTAAAAAGGATTTTACTTTTATAGTTAATATTTAATAATTTAATAAAAAATAAAATAAAATTTATAATATCCATTGTCTGGATGCTACTCACTTAGGCCCACCAGATGGGCCCAATCGCTTAAAGCCCATATTTAGAACTTTCTAGAGGGCACCCATGACAAGCCATAGAGGCTCACCACTGAGGCATTCCCCCTCCTGCACAGCTTCTCCTATACACTAACAGGAGTAGCATGTATTGTCTAAAGACAAGACATAGCTTAGGACAGCAGAGGGAGGACCAACGGTCTTCCCCAAAAGAGGACTCTCCTCTCTAAATACCCCCTCACACATGGAGGGGGATCTTCTTCTTCCTCACTTCTCTTATATGCTGTCAGACACACACACACCCCCCACTGGGCACATACATGGGAAGCTCCACTAGTGCCTTGGTCTCTACCATGGTTATTATGGACACCCCTATATCAATATACTTCACCGAGACATCTATGTACCACTTTGAGTACACCCATCAATTCAATTTTATAAAGAAACATAAAATATAAATATTTACTATTATATTTTTAAATTGAAAATCTCTTCTACACTTCAGTAACATTAATTTGTTATTCATTTTTAATTTTTATTATATATAGTAAAACATCGATCAAAAATTTTATTTATCACTTCATAAAATATAAAGCGCTACCTATTAAAAAAAAAAAGAAGAAACATGAAACTCTCTTGGGATTGCTACATCAACAGAAGGCTGATTTGTTAGTTTCTCTTTGAATTCCTTCTTTTTTTCTACCACGTTGCCAAGTTTTGAAGTGCACTTGGCATAGCTTTTACAGTTCTAACTGTTGTTGGCTTTAGGTTCATTTCATACTTTTGAGTAACTAAAATCAATGAATGTGAAACTCTCAATATCAGTTACATTTCCTTTAGCATAAGTTTATTTCCAGCTACTTGATTATATTTACAGGAATGAAATTTTCAAAAATATTGGGAAAAAATAGTTGTCCTTTTAAAAGATATAACTTTGTGTCATTTTAGATGAAACGATATCATTTTGATGTATAATTAGTGATTTTTTATATTTTCTCTTCTTCATTTTCTCTCTCTTCCTATTTTATAGAGGAAGAAAAAATATAAAAAATTATCAATTATGCATCAAAATAACGTTGTTTCAAGCTACTTGATTATATTCCCAGAAATGAGATTTTCAAAAATATTATTACTATAAATGTTTTTTCTAAGTAAATCACATGTTTGGTTAGCATTTAATATTTTAAAAAACGTTTTTCAAAATTCAAATAATGAGAGAAATACTATGGTTGGGTTATAAGATAGGGAAAAGTGTTTGCCCTTTAATTGATATAATTTATGTTATTTTACTCTCATAAAGAGGTGAGACCCATACTTTTATTTTTTTTTCCTATACTTTATCTCCCTTTATCTTACTTAAAATAACACAACTTTAGATTACAAAAAAAAAAAAACACAACTTTACATCATTTAAAATGACATATATTTTTTCTTATAAGATAACTTGCTTTCACCTGTTTTTGGAAAGCCATATGCCAATCCCTTATCATAGCAATAAAAGTCAACCAAAACAAGAGCTCAATAATGCCCAAAAATATATTTTAAAGCTTATGCCGAACATGAAAATATTATATTCTTACGTTCACTTTCTCAAAAATAATTAAATAATCCTCGAAACAAATGCACCCTTAAGCTATTTTAATTGTTTGAATTATTCTTTCAACCATTCTATATAACCCCATTCTAAGAAGAACGACAGAGCTAGTACCAAGAAATATCCTAATTAGATCATAAGGAGTTGGGGCAAATCAAATATGGTTGAGCTTAATTCAGATAGATGTTTTGATGAAATAGATGAACGTGACAGGATCTTTGCTCTATCATGCTAGATAATGTTGCGGGATAATGATATTCAATATTGCAGTTGTATATTTTAGAGTAAATATCTTTTTTGGTCCTCAACAAATTTCACGATATCCGTTTTAGTCCATAACAAATAAAAAAATCTATTGTGATCCTAAGAAATTCAAAATGGACCCATTTAGTTGAAATTGTGGTCCCTCACAAATTCAAAAAAGAGCCATATTAGTCCCTAAAAGGACTAAAATGTGTTCATTTTTAATATTTTTAGGGACTACGATGGACCTTTTTATTTGTTATGAACTAAAATGAGTATCGTGAAATTTGCTGAGGACTAAAAAGGATATTTACTCTATATTCTAACTACAACAAGAGAGGATTAGTATTCCTAACACATTCCGAGACTCAAATTAGTGTTTTTTTCTTCGGTAAACACTCAAATTAGTATTTAATGAGTTAAGTATGATGATAAAGTTGAACATACTTTGAGTCTTGGCCTCTCTATTTATAGTATGCCATATGACATGCTTGTTGGCTTAACATACCATCTTTGTATAGCGGCATGATTGATACTTATGATATACTAGTTTACTACTTGGCTTCCTTATATGATCTGGAATTTTACTACTTGGCTTCCGATTTAGATGTTGCATGTGATCGTTTAACACTTCAAAGATGTCCTGTTTTTGCAAGCTTATAATGATAAATTCAATTCTGAATATAATTCTCTAGGTTATGCCAACCTTTAAAAGTTGCTTGAGATGAAAATTTGAAGATGTTTGCCTGGTTAACACCACTTTGAGATTTGAGTGAGAATTAAGAAAAGTATAACACAGATGAAAAAAAATGGGCTTGTGTCATATCCATATTTCAAGGCCAAAAGACTCTTGCGTTAAGGTGTGTTATAGAGATACAAAAGATATGAAATAATTGATATATCCTCACACAATGTATTAAGATTTTGGATTGAAGTGACACTTATCATAATATCTACACTCTTGTTCATTTATTGGAGGTTGTTGTTACATATTTTATGTCTATTTTGAATTTTGAATTTAATTTAGAGCATGTATAATTGTTGATTGCATTTTGATTTAGAATTTTAATGTAATTTAAAGCGGATAAGATTTGTACATATTTATGTCCATTTTGAATTCTGAATTTAATAGAATAAAAGCTTATTGTGTTTTATTAGGAGTTGTAATCTTATGAGTTGATTATATGTTATTGTCAATTCAAATTAATTTGTAATCTGTGATTCATGAGCCTATTTATGAAAAGCATTTCAATGAAGTAAACAAGAGTATAGATATCAACTTTTATCTTGAGCAGTAGGTCATGAGTTGAAATTTAAAAAAAAAAAACACTAGTCAAAAAAAAATGGGTATTAAAGATTAACAAAAAGTTCATCAATGTTCTTATGGGTTTACTCCAGAATTACTTATGCTCTTGTGGTTTTTTCTATCACATATGCCCGTGGTTTTTTACTTTTTACAAATCATAGGAGCATATGTGATTAAAAAAAATCACAGAAACATAACTAATTCTATAACAAATCACAAAAACATTGATGAACTTTCCATAAAAATTAAATTAGTGTGTTGGTATTCTTCTTCTACTACTCTTAATGTGTATCTTACACGCTTATATTAACTCTGCCTTATTTGAGAAAGAGAAGTATGCTGGCTTTACTTTGAGAGAGACGGTAAAAACAGGATTTGGGCTTTGGCGTGAAATAAGTTTTTTTTTTTTTTTTAAAAAAAAAGCGGAAAGTTTGATACTGGACTCAAGTCTTAAAAATAAGGGGGTTTTGTTGAAAATTCTGGGGCTCGTTGCATAGTGATTTCTTGTAACGTGTCACAATCTCGGTATATACTAGGCTAAGAGAAAATATATGTTCTAATAAACCTCAGAACTAAGTAGTTTCTCCCTTAATTTAGTGTGTTGTGATTTTCTTTTAATAGCTTGATGTGCTAAATATGATATGCACATCTATTAGTGTATACTGTATACCAGCTCATAACAAAGTAATTTGAGCAGCGAAATTTCTCTCAGTGAGCAGTTGTAAAAATTGAAGTCAGCCTTTTGTTGACAATAACGGAGGTTAGAGAAGAAATAAATAGTTAGTGTTTTGTTGTAAATTGTAGTTTTCAACTGCAAAAATAGATAAATAAAATAAAATAAAATAAAATAAAAAATAGATGAAATTGAAAATTTTGGATGGGAAAGTGGCATGCATAGTCTGTTAAAAAGTCATATGATAAATAGATTTTAAAACTCAGCAGCTGCTAATCTTCACATTAGAGTTAACAAAAGTGAAAAGCACACACTAAAGGCTAAAAAGTCAACAGCCACTAGACCATGCTATTATGCAAGATCAGGGTCGGACCCAACACGTATCTATATTGGCAAAAAAGTCAACAATCTCTATGTTCATGCCGACGGCTATTGAGCAAATGCAGAAGTTACCACTACCAGTGGCTGCCAACCAATAAATCTTTAGTACTACTGTTGTACCAAAGATTCAGTATATCTCACTAATGAAAATATTACATGTTAGTTAATTTTGTTTTTTTCTGTTAAATTTTTTCTCTCTCTTCTGATATGTACTGCTGTCATTGATGAGATGCACTGAGTCTTGGTACAACAGTAGTACCAAAGATTTATTCGCAAACACCCACTTCTCTTGGTTAATGCTGTCCACCAAGTGAGAAGCCTTACCAAAGGAGTGTATCCCACTAGCGATTGCAAGTTTGCAACAGCCTCATACTTCCAGATTAAAATAGTGCTTCTCGATGAAAGAGACATAAAACACAAACCATACATAAACATTCTTAAACCTTCTTGTAGGGACAATTAGGACTAGAATATCTTTCTGGAAGACCAACATACCTAGGCCCCAAACAGATTCCAAGAAATTCTTTCCCAAAATCCCACTCCAAATTCACTCAATACATGCATTCCTCACTGCACACTCCCCTCCTTTTTATCCTATCAACTAAGAACCTACTAGAATATTTCCCTAACTAACTAACTAATTCACTCATTCCTTCTCTTTCAGCCCATAGGCCCATCAAAAACTAACCTCGAATTATATATCTGAATTTTCATTCATAAACGAAGGTCTCTGGCAATTAGTTCTAGATCAGTGGGTTTATGTGAATCATCATCAAAGAACAAATTGAAGAAAAACACCAACCAATTGGATATTTGAAAAATTAATTATAGCAAGTCAAACTAGTATACTATTAAGTGAATTGGTTTAACAAATTAGTACAGAGAAACCATAAATTATAGTTACAGCACCAATTGGAGATATCTCATTTCAGAAAAGGAAATTAACAGAACAATGACTTATGGCCATGCACCATTCGTGTTCCATTTCAGAAAACTATTATTATATACTAACAAACAACCAAGGAACTTTGCAGATAATAATATTCACAAAATAAAAAATCAAAATCATTACCTCAAGAACTCCATTTAAACCAAAGAATGATAGAACTCAAACTCTGAAATCAAGAGCTATGATTCTATAACTTCATCCGAAATTGTAAGTGCTGAACCTTGCTAGATGACCTAGACAAGTCATACATCATTGGTTAAATGTGGCCTGGATAAGATTGCTGCTTAATATGAAATTATTTATGATGAACCATATGCAAGAAAAAAAGGCAAACTCAGGTAAACAAAGCTCCCTAACTTTGCAAGAAAAGAGGCTATGATTGATTGTATACAGCCTTACCCTTATATTTTTACAAAAAGACAGTTTCCCAAACTCAAAAGTATGGCCTTCCAGTAACAACCTTACCACTGCTCAAAGACTCGCCCTCTTATAAGGAACCACTGCAGATGCCACAAAAAATTGCCATCAAGTCAGATAGGTCAGTGTGTTCTAAAGAGGAATAGCATGGAATCTACCATTCATAAAGGCAACAAAGTGCTAGTAAAAACTTTTTACTAAAAAGAGATGACTATGCTGTAGACGTGCATTGCAGCCTAAAGAGACTATTTTAAAGTTTCAATAATCATCCAAAATTTCTTATCCTCCATGTTTGTGATGTTAAATAGAAACAGCACGTAGAAAGGAATGTGATGAGGTCACCATTTATTCACCTCATCTATCATCATGCTTGACTCACTTTGCAACTGACCAAGGTTTGGTGATCATCAATGCCAATGTGGAATCTAGTTCTTTTTTTTCAGCCAAATTGTCTATCTTCCTGCAATCAGCATCGAGTAAAGGAGAATTCATATTATCTTGGAATTTAAACTCAACTGTATTTAGATGTTCAAACTTTCAGTTACAGCATCATAGGCTTGTACAGCACCCAAGCACGTTTTCCTAAGTTTTGGTAATTTTTGTTACTCAGAAAACACACATTATGTGTTATAGAATTTCAAAGTAACTAAAAATGCCAGTTTGGAACTATCCCATTGAAGTAACACATTTCTTAACATGTGACATCTACTTCATTATATTGGTTATATATGTATGTATTCTAAGGCTAACAATCAGAATTCCACCCAGCCAAACCTAGAGATGATATCCTGACCCTAATTAAGGTCTTATTTAAATTAAGCTCTGAGTTCAAATTATTTTTGCTTCTACAAGTTTAATATTTTAAGTCCCATATAGAAAAGCACAATTATCTGGTTATACTCAGAAAGAAAGAAAAGAAACAAAGTTTTGACCTGAATGAACTCAATATGGTTTGATAATTTACCTGACAAGAAAACCAGATGATTTATTTGACATTAAATCCAAAAAGTTATATGAAAGATTGGCTTAAATTACTACTAGGGCTACATAAAGCAAATTTTACTGAACTGAAACTATAATTGATCCAAATTTCTCTTCTGATCTTTCTACTAACATACATATAAATGAAACTTCTATAAAAAACAATAAACATTACCCCTGTATTAAATCTCTGTACAAAAAGGTTAGTATCTGCTTTGCCATTTGCAAAACACCATTGCAACATTAGGTCAATTCTTAAAACTTTATCCACTATTGCAGCCATTCCCATTGACCAAATCTTAGCAATTGAAGCCACAAGACTCATTATTTGACAAAATTTATAGTTTTCTGTGAATGTTAAAAGAAATATATCGGGCACTTTTGGCTTTCCTTGTGCCAAGTGCCAACCTTCGAACATATGAACTAATAGTAGGTAAGTGACTCATCCATCAAACGAGGGGAAGACTGGTAATATAAGACCTAAAACATTCTACTCTTTAGTTTTAAAAGGAGCAGTTGTCTTCAAACCTTCAAAATAGGAAATATCAGTTATTGCCTCCTTCCTGAAAGAAGACTTCAAAAGGCTTATTTATTGTAACCATCAATACTGCCATACATGAACTTTAACCTTTATTGAATATGCTTGTAAGAACATCCTAAGACAATTTTTATATGATAGGACTTCTGACTGCACGGCACCTATCCTTACTAACAAATTCAATTTTGGGTAGAAGGCATCGCAATACTTCAAAAGAATAAACACTACAGAAATAGCTTAACATCATATTCTAACACTAACAATTTGGTACCAGATAAGTGAACTTAATCTAGGAAGATCTCTCAATTTCAATTAGAATAAGGCATACGATTACATGAAAGTGTCAACTTAACAAATTGGGGAACTGATGGGGGGAATATAATAAGAGAAGCCAAATGAAGATGCTATGAATCTGATAGGAACCCAAGACACAAATGCACAAAAATAGAACAGAAATATGGAAATCTGTATTAAGCTCTCTGGTATGAAAGCAATATCAGAGGCTTGCAGAAATTGAAATGATATCTGGCTTTCGAGTGGCTAGTTCTCTCCTACCCCCCCCCCCCCCCCCCCCCCCCACCACCACCACCCCAAACCTATTCTCTCTATTCTTCTCCTATTTATCCTACACCTTCCTCCTCAGTGGTTACAACCGTTTTCCCCTCCATGTGAGGAGTCACACTCCCCACGCTTTGAGTGGAAATGTATTACTTACACCCCTTCCTTGACAGCAGGTTTTGGGTTACAAACAGAATCCTAATACAAACAGACTAAGAAAGATAATCATGTTTTTGTGCAACATCGACTACCGCATGTCATTTATTAATAATCTCACATGGTACAGCAGTTAGAGATGATAATTGGTTAAAGAACCAGTTTTAAGTAGAAATGTAGCATCACAACTTCTCAGTCAACCTGACCATGAAGGAATTCACCACGGAAGAATCCAGAACAATCCAAGACGATTCAAACAGCTCATGGAAGAACTCTGTTCCAATCTCCTCAGCCGCATTTCTAAACGCAATCCCAAATGCATTTCCCTGAGCCCCAGCCAAACGGGGCTTCCCGCAAACGCCTACAATCAACACTTTATTAGGTTCTTGAGACAAGCAAGCACAAAGCAGAGGCTTCATCCTTGCCCCCTTCTCTCTCAAAGCATCCATGAGAAAATAACAGAATTTAGTCAAGGCCTGCGGGTAACCCAGCAACGTAGTGTCAACTGAATCTTCAAGTTTCATCCACCGGAATTTCCTTCCACTTCTTATACATCCACTCTTGGTAATCGCTGTGCCCCCTTGCCTAAGAATGGCCCTCTGAATCTTGATAGCATGCTGCATCCCATCTTTCAGCTTATCGAGATTGCTCAATGACAATGCATCATAAGCCACCCCAAATTGCTTGGAAGCACAAGAACCATCAGATTTCACAAATGATTCGAGCAAAGCAGTGACCCCATACACCACATCCGCGGCAGATACCCTTGAACTATACCCATGTATCCTCACAAAACTCCTATAGTACAAATCAGTAAGGCCATACTCCGGCAAGAACCTCTCAAACTCAGCTTTCATCTTGTGCTTCACCTCCAAATTCATGTACTGAAACTTCTGCTGGCAATCCACGAGTGCAAACCCCATTGTGGCCAATAGAAGCTTCAGTTTCTTCACCCCATTGTCACTCCAAGTCTTCAACTTGGTCGCAGTGTACGAAGAACACATCATGGAATCAAACAAATTCCACTCCTGCAACAGCATGAGCCTAGGCTCATCCTCATAAACAATCCGGGACGAATTCGGCGCCCGAATTCTAGTCCCATCCTTGAGTGTAACTGAAGTAACCGCATCCAAATTCCCAGAACTGCTGTTTATGTGCTGCTCAAGCTCCATGACACCAACATGGTACCTCTCATCACTCAACCTCTCATGCACAAATTGATCCGTTAAGGCCACACAAGCAAGCCAGAGCAACTCGTTCGTGTTCTTCCTAAGAAAATGAGCTAGGTCATACATCAAGCACCCTGAGGGCTTCCCATGGAAAGTTCCCAATCTATAATAATCCTTCTTCAGCTTCTTGTACAGTTTAACAGGGTCCTCCTCTGAAACCGTATCCCTCTTCTTCGATCCGATTCTATCGCCCTCTTCATCGCCTTCGCTATCGTCATCTTCTTCTTCGGATTCAAGTTCTTCATCATCGTCATCACTGTTTACCTCAGCGGCAGCATTGGCCAACGCGGTGAGGTCAAAATCGTAGGCAAGATCGGCTTGCTGTTCATCGTCCTTGGTGAAGAGGACAACAACGCTGTCGTTTTGGTCACTGAGGTTGTGGAGGTGAATTGGACGGTGGCTGTCAACCACAAAGACGCGAGTATTGGGGCCAAGGTTTAGGGTTTTGCGGAGGTCCCTGTGGCACCCCCAATTGATCAAAACGATGGAGATAGGGTTTTCGTTTGTGCTGGGACTCGTATACTTGTGGATCTCGTGGAAAGACGACACTGGATAACAAGCGTATTGAATGGAATCTGACTCGAGAATGTGGAAGATGATTTTGAGAGTGCAAAGGGAGTCAACATCTGAGGTCGAAGGGAAGATGAGTAAAGGAGAAGATGAAGAAGAAATTGCCGATTGGCGAATTTTTGAGTAGAAAGAATCTACCCGGTGCTCTCTCACCATTATAGCAACAGTATTGATTATAATTGAACACTGCACAGAGAAGAAGAAGAAGAATAAGAAGAAATTAGGACTTTTTTTGTAAGTGAAGAGAATTGCATTAGGTTTGGATGGGTCATCAAGGGAAGAAATTTTTCTCCGTTGCGGACGGCTTCTGTTGTCAGAGAGAGTGGGGGATTGTATTGTATGGCTGTAAAGTAAGAGATTCAGATCTTGAGTTTAAGATTCAAACTTTTCTTTGCAATGAAAATTTAAATTTTCTTGAAACGCGCGCGCAGAAATTTGGCGGTTTCGTTATTATGATTTGGGACGAGGGGGATATATCGTTCGATAAATGAGTGGGGCAAGTTAAGCTTTAGATTAAATAATATAGTGGAAAACATTTTCTTATGTTAAAAAGGATAAATTCTATCCAAGTGTCGTGACTCAGTTGGTAGCATGGAGAATGAGTGGTGGGAGAGGACCTCTGTTCGAATCCCACCAACACCATCTGAGGATGGGCATAAGTACCGTAATCCTTGAACTCGCACTCGAACTCTGGATTAGTCCCATAGGCAGCTCAAAGAGTCGAACTCGTGGGGATACCGGGGTTTAAAAAAAAAAAGGATAAATTCTCTCTCCTATACTAATATAAAGGTGGGTCCCATGAGCTTTTTTATTTTATTTTATTTTTTTAAAATAGTGGGACCCACGGATAGGTTTGTTTCTATGTTATGATATAACTTATTTTCTTTAAGGAGATGTTTGGTAGAAGAGAAATTTTTATTTACCCAGAAAATAATTATTACTAGAAAATATATTTTTACTGGAATGTTACTAAAAAGTATTTGATATGACCAAAATTCTCAGGGATTTTATGGTTAAACTTAATGAATATAAGTTTGGTTGATTGTTAAATATTAGTGGGAATGTGAATACCACACATTTACCTTTTGTTTGAAATATGATATTGAAGGGGTCCTTCTAAGGGATTCTAGCATGTTCAACATAAAGAAAGGGCATCACGTGCCAAATTATTATGCAGAAGAGAGCGGAATAGCATTGGTTTCAAGTTCTCAAAGCACAAGGCCATTCCAACAATAATTTTTCTAAGCAAACAAAAGTCAATTGAGTTGGACGAGTGGAAACTTAGGACTTCCATCCTCCAAACAAGCTTGCTGCACGCAGCCAATATTGCAACACCATTATACCTTGTCATGTGTTAAACAGGGTAAAGCTCCAATCTTGGACAGTAAAGTAGATCTTCTTCCAAAGACATGCGACCAACTAGAGGGAGGGATAAAATGCTATGGTCACTGATGGTACGATAAACAAGGTTAATTTGGTTCACATTTTTGTGGGTTTTCTTTCACTTATCCAGGCAAGAAACTTTTCCATATAATCCATGAAATTTTTCAGATGGGGGCTGTACACATTTTTCAAAGAAAACCAAATTCCGGGAAACATTTTGAGTTTGGAAAGTTTTTATTTTTTTGCTTCGTAGCATTTTTATTTCCCCAACCATGGTTTACCAGGATCTAAAATATATTCCTAGTACTAAACGGCCCCTAACATGATATTAAGTGCATGTTTTGATCCTCTTTTTTTAATCTTGAAGCTATTAGGTCAAATAAGTTCTAGAACGGAGTGTCACAGGAGGAGGAGCTTTTTTTTTTAAGCTCTTATATCCTTTTCTTGAATTGTGTGTTTTTTTTTAAAGAAAAGTTATAAAGAGAGAGATAATTTTCTTGAAATATGTGTTTTTAAGCTAAATTTTTTTATGTAATTGCCAAACAGCTTTTAGCTTTTTTTAGTTTTAGCTTATAAGTAGCTTCTACCTTAAAAAAAAAAAGAGGATCCAAACAAACTCTAATAACACCCAATTATATTATTTGGTCTGGTGTAAGCTAATTTGGTCCATTTTTAAAAAATATATATATAAGATTTGACATGTTTTGTCAAGCCTACCAAATATTTAAATAAAGTATCTTATACTTTGTAAATTATAAGTTATGATTATTTTGTATAATAGTTAAAATCACAATTCAAAGTTTACCAAAAAAAAAAAATTCACAATTCAAAATATTAACAATTTAATTATATTGTTGGAAACAAAAAATAAATAATTAAATCAAATTAAAAATTTCTTTATTATAAAATAAATTTTAATTTATTTTAATTTAAATTAAAAATGTATACTCGCATGTGTGTGTACTCACACATATACTATATATATATATAGAGAGAGAGAGGGGTTATATTTATAACTTTTTTTCGCTTATAATTTCTTACAACCAAATCTTAATCTTTGATTCTGTTAATCTAATAGTTATGATTTATTGGGAATTAATAATTAATTAAGAGTAAAGCATCATTTGGGTCCCTAACAAAAAATACTGTCTTCAGTGTAGTCCCTTAAAAAAAAATTTGTTTGGTCCCTATAAAATTCAAAATGGACCCATTTTAATCCTTTTGACTTGAGGTATTAATGTGGGTCTTTTTTGAATTTGTGAGGGACCATGATTTCAACTAAATGGGTCCACTTTGAATTTCTTAGGGATCTCAGGATTAATTTTTTTGTATGGGACAAAAATGGAGACCGTGTTTTTTGTTAGAGACCCAAAAGGGCTTTACTCATTAATTAATAAGTGTGACCCAATAAATTATAATCATTAAATTGACGAAAATCAATGGTTAAAATGTGATTGTAAAAGGTGGTAAATATAACCTCCCTTATATACATGTGTGTAAGTGAATTTATAAATTTTTGACTTAATTTTATATTTAAATTATTTTATATATAACTTTTATATTAAATATAAAATTAAATTAAAAATTAATATAGATATTTACATGCACACTTACATAAATATATATAATAATTTAGCAAAGAAATTTTCATAATATCTATATTCATTTAAATTTTTTATTACACAAAAAATCAATCTGCATTTTTTCTCTTACATTAAATATATATTATACAATTGGCACTTAATTTATATTGACATTTAAAAGTCAAATTTATATTTAATTATGTTCCATCTTATCTTCTTTCTTTTTCAGCACAATTTGATTCAACTTCACAGTGTTTTCTTCTCATCTTTCTGCTGAGTCATGCAATCAGGCTTCTTATGACCGGAATTCCAACAATATAAACATTTCAACTTATATTTCGGCCTAGACCGATCTCTGGACTTATCTCGTCCATCACGACCCCGACTCTTGCTACGACCCTGGGCGTCAGACCTTCCTCTATTCTCGGTCACGTTTGTATCAAATGTGCTGGTTACGCCTCGTTCTCTTCTTCTGGATTCCTCATTCAGGAGGCTGTTTGTCACGATATCCATCTTCAATTTTCCATCTGGAGCCAAGTTATTCAATATCACTATCAGAGTATCCCAATTCTCTAGCAATGAACTCAGCAGCAGCAACTTCTGCATCTCATCATCTATTTTCTTCTCGGCTTTAGGCAGCTGATTCACAATACCTTTGTAGGTGTTGAGGTGTTCGATCATGCTTATACCGTCCTTATACTCCAGTTTCACAAGTCAGCGAACCAGATGTACTTTGTTCCAGAGAGTTTTCTTCTGATTTCATGGAACTTGTAGGTGCGCACAAAAAAGCTTTGTCTGCACTTGATTCACTAGATAGAGTGGTGGTATCTGATAAACCAAGTACCTCAGAGAAAGGTTTAAATGTTTATGATGCTCAACATGTTGAAGAGAAAGAGGGAAACAAAAAAGTAAAAAAATGATAAACAAGATGAAATATTTGGGCCCAAAGGCCAACTTGTCCAGGAGGAAGAAAGAGATAAAGGTAAAGTTGGGTATGCAATATATTGGAAATATATCACCACTACATATAGAGGAGCGCACCATTTATAGTATTAGCTCAAATTATATTTCAGCTTCTTCAAATTGGGAGCAACTACTGGATGGCTTGGGCAACTCCTGTTTCAGCAGAATTGAAAACAGTAATTGATCCCTATGTTCTTATAGTTGTCTATGTTGCGTTTGCCATCAGATGTTCCTGCTGCATCCTTGCCAGATCGATGCTTCTTGTAAAAGCCGGTTTGAAGACAGCTACTGTAATCTTTAATAAATTGCACTTTTGCATTTTCCATGCTCCAATGTCATTTTTTGATGCAACCCCAAGTTGAAGAATACTTAATAGAGTATGTAGAACTTTGGATATTATATATATTTTTCTCTCTTTAGATTGTTGAGAGACAAATATTGTTCAATGTATCTTACATAACATTATCCTTTAGTTTTAACAATTCCTTTCATTATGTTTGTGCTTTTTTGATAACATAATGAGTATGATGGTCTACCCTTGTTTTGGCTATATTGTCCCTTGCAGGCTTCAACAGAACAAAGCGCTGAGGATACAATTATTCCATATAAAGTTGGGGAATTTGCCTTCTCTTTGATCCAGCTCCTTGGAATTATATTAGTGATGTCTCAAGTTGCGTGGCCAGTTTTTATCATCTTTATACCTGTGACAGCAATCAGCATCTGGTATCAGGTAATTTGTAGTTTGGACCATGTTCTATATTATGAGCTGCCATATAAAATCTTAAATGGGATATTCTTGTGCCTGCAAAGATTGCATATTAAAACTATTGTGCAGAAATTTGATCTCCTTTTGTTGACAGCTGATCATTAACATGTAATTCTGCAACAATACTATTTACCATCAGCACGAGAACTACAGTGATTGGTTGGAGTGTGCAAAGCTCCAATCATACAACACTTCTCTGAAACAATTTCAGGAACAACAACAATCAGAAGCTTTAATCAGGAGCCAAGATTTCAGTAAACAAATATGAAACAGATGGATGAGTACTCACGGCCTAGGTTTCATATTTCTGGAGCAATGGAATGGTTGTGCTTCCGTTTAGATATGTTGTCTTCAATTACATTTTCCTTCTTCGTGATATCCGTTCGAGAGGGGGTCTCAGATCCAAATAAGGAATTCATATCTAACTATCAAATTTACTCTTCTGTGGTAATGGTGTAAAGCAACATATTTGTTTGTTCTTCTTTCTGATTTCTCTTTTTTGAAGGCATTACTGGCTTAGCAGTTACATATGGGCTTGAGTTAAACATAGCACAAACCAGGCTTACATGGAATCTTTGCAGCATGGAGAACAAAATTATATCAGTTGAAAGAATACTTCAGTATACTTGCATCCCAAGCGAGGCTCCTCTTGTAATAGAAGAAAACAGGCCAGATCCTTCTTGGCCTTCATGTGGGGAAGTTGAGAATATTGATTTGCAGGTAGTTTCATATTATGTTATATTTGACTCCAAGAAAAATACCAGTAGTACATTTTGAATATTTTTTTTTTTTTTAAGGTTTTAATCTAATTACAAAACTTGGTTATCTTTCCCTAAAGGTGTCAAGTTACCTTCCAAACAGAAAAATCGTAATCTGTTTACAAAATTTTTGTTTAGACATATTTTGAAGGATAAAGGTGCGTTATGCTCCACACCTGCCACTTGTGTTGCGCGGTCTAATATGCTCATTTCCTGGAGGAATGAAAACTGGGATTGTTGGGAGAACAGGAAGTGGTAAATCAACCCTCATACAAACAATTTTCAGAATAGTTGAACCTGCTGCAGGACTAATAGTCATTGATGGCCTCAACATCTCTTCAATTGGAGTTGAGTTAGTTTAGTTTAATAAGCATAGACTCACACTAATCTCAGTCCCAAAACTTGGAATTGTGGTTTCATAATGTAGTGTTACTTTCATTCATTAAAAACTTTTTTAGGTTCTGGATAAGTGTCAACTTGGGGATGAAATTAGGAAGAAAGAAAGAAGGCTAGACTCTGCAGGTTTGGCACTTTAGCTATACATTTTAAGAAGATAAAAGGATATAAAATATCTATTCTTGAACTTATGTTAAAAAATTATTTCTTATGTCATAATGGGGAGAATTGGAGTATGGGTCAGAGACAATTGGTTTGCATTGGCAGGGTGCTACTGAAGAGAAGAAAAATCTTGGTGCTTGATGAAGCTACAGCATCAGTTGATATACAGCTACAGATAATTTGATTCAGCAGACTCTTAGGGAACACTTTTTTGACTCCACTGTAATTACAGTTGCTCATAGGATAACTTCTGTTCTTGACAGTGATTGCTGGAGAATAAAGGTTGTTTATATTCCTATTTAATTTTTTGTTTCTTTCTCTAGTGAACATTTGCAATTTGTTGAACATCATGAGTTTCTCTGCCTGTGTTTTAATTTTCTAGTTCTTTCTCCAAGTTTCTCTTGATGTGACTTATCATTTCAAATTTTCAATGCTTTCATGCAGGATTAATTGAAGAATATGGGTCTCCAACAAGATTGCTGGAGAATAAATCTTCATCTTTTGCTAAACTTGTTGCAGAGTATACTGTGAGATCCAACTCCAGCTTTGGGAGTTTCGCTGATTACTGATTGAAGACTAGATGCAACTAGCTCAATCATTGACCAGAAAATAAATAAAATAAAATAAACTTGGTAATTAGTCATGTGATAAGCATTGCTGTCATTTAATGAGAAAAAATGATCAATTCCATAACATCACTGTTTAATAGTGTGCACATATAAATAATCTTTTTCAATGTTTTATGATCTCCAAGACAACATCTCTATTGAATGAGCATATTTTTAGTACTCGTGTAATAGGTGCTTGGGACTTATACGATGTTAAAGAACCACTTCAACCCAAAACCTTAAGGTGTTAAGTAAGGGTCTTTTTAAGGGTTTATATTATTCTCTAACACACTCCCTCACGCAAGAGCCCTTTGGGCTTGAAACGTGGATATTGCACAGACTCAATTTTTGGTTTACCTTTTATGCTTTTTTTATTTAATTCCACAAGTGGGGGCGGTGAGGATCGAACTTGTGACCTTATGGTCACTGATGCTCTGATACCATGTTAAAGAACCACTTCAACCTAAAACCTTAAGGTGTTAAGTAAGGGTCTTTTTAAGGGTTTATATTATTCTAATATATGACATTAACCAAAAAAGGAGTGGATGGAATAAATGCAAGTAGGTGGATTACTTTTTTTCAATTTTAGTAAATGATACACGGAGTCTTCAGAACTATGGGAGCACTGAAAATATTTTGATGAGCAGTCACACTGAAGATAGTGGTTTACATGAGGGCGCTTTTTCTGACAATCAGGCTGCTTACTTCTGATTGTTTGATACAGTTATATATATATTCAGATCAACCAGCAAGCCATGGATGAGCATATCCATGCTGAGAAGAAGAAAGCAAAAGAACCATGCCTGAATGAAGGATTTGGATGGGACTTATATTTTTGTTGGTGTTGCATTCTGAGCTAGGTATTGATAAATTTGTCTTTTCTTCTGCTGTTGTAACCAATGCATCCTGCAATTTATACATTCTAATGTATTGGATATAGTTAGAAATTAGAAGAAAAAAAACTTGGGATTTGGCTTAATTTAGTGAGGAGAAAATGGATTTTCTTTTAGATAACCAGTTACTATAAGAAGATACATGGATTCTATGATTAAGGACGAGTTTGTAATGTTGTTATAGATAATTCCAAATTCACATATTGTATTTTTTGATTAAATTTAAATCCTGTTATTTTATTGCCATTTTAAGACAGAAACATAACAGTTCACTCTGAAAAAAATGAGGAATCTACTCCTCACATTTTTGTTTTGCTGCACCAAAAATTCATTCAAAATAAGATTTTAATAAATCTATAAGAACTTAGTTAATTTAAAATTATAGGATTTTACAGTGGGCCTCATACGTGGGCCTTTGTAACTTGATTGGACCTTTATTTGACTCAAAAAATTTTGTTCGACTATTTCTTGACCGGTTCTTTTACCATTTAGTTATTTGCGTTGATTGAATCGGATACACAACTGGTTCACTAATTTTTTGGTAGAATGGGCTGGTTTATTCACCTGTGATAATAAGTAATCCACTACAGAGAAACATATTCCCCATAAGGATAGGATCCGTTTACAATTTTTTTTTACAATTACACTAATGTAGGACTGCTCATACACTGTGTGATTAATGTAGGACCGATCCTACATAGCGTAATTTGTAAGAGTTTGTAAACAAAAAAGTTTATAAATATAACCTGCCCCCTCCCCATAATAATAATCCAATTTTTGTGACCTTTTATGAAGGATTCAAATTGAAGTTTGTGATAAAATTATTATAAAGTTTCTACAAGTATCATTACTCTTTTAAAATGAACAAGTTGTTTAATGATCTTAACATTTGAAAATTAAAAAACAAAAAATGAAGATAATGCTGATTAACATATAAATTTCGGACAAGGGGATATAGGTAGTTCTAACTGGTAAGAATCAAAACAGTTTACAGGTAAAGTTAGGTTTGACTCTTGACATAAGCTACCCTTCTTTATTAAGCTACATGTAATTACCTCTAAACCTTCGCTAAGGCTTGTGTCATGGCCTAGCCTTATAATACAATTGCCTTATTTCCTCCGAAGCTTATTGTGCTATCTTTTCAATGGGATGGACAGTGTGTGATTACAAGCTGTATATCTTAATCTTTGCATAAAAATAGAGTGCTACTACTACTAAAATTAAGACTCAAAAAATGAAACATTTGGCTTAGTTATTTAGGGCTTGTTTGGTGTGATGTATAAGACCTGATAGTATAAGCTTATACTATACGTTATGATATTTTCAGTTGTTTGGTGTGACCATCTTATAGTATAAGCTTATACAACAGGATCCCTTTATACATCAAAATAATGTATAACTTAATCAGGTCTAGGAATGGTGAATCAGGTCTGATAAGAGATTGATGTATTAATATTGCTTACAATTACAATTTCCAAGAATTAATATATCATTTCAATATTTATATATTAAAATAATTTTTTTTTTAAATATTAATTTTTAAAATATTAGAGGATATTATCTTATATAATATGATGCCAAACGCTAAATAGTATTAAAATTTAATCAAGTATTATAGAATCAGGTCTTATACTATCAGGTCTTATACAATACTATGCACCAAACATGCCCTTAAGAAATTAATACTTAATCAAGAACAACACTTACCTAGTAATTAAATATTCTGTATCATTTAAATTAAATTTCGTACAAATTTAAGAACTCCCAGTTAAAGCATAACTACATTCTTCAGATAAACATGCGTTGCAGTTAGCACTGGTACGTAGGCATAAATTACTTTTGAATCTTTGATAGGCAAAATTTACTTTACTGCATACAATCAAAAGGAGAGAAAGAAAGAGAGTAGTAAGACAATGTACATTATAATACCATAGAAAAAAATACCCTGGTTGAACTTGAATAGTCTTCATATAATTATTTTAAGAAAACATATTGTTTGGGTCATGCAGTAGGACTATATGCTCAAGAAACAAAACATTTAGGCTACAATTACATTCATGGAATCAAAATGCCAAAGCATCAGAGATTATGTTTAGTTATTCAGTCTAACTACAGGATTTGGAGTATAATTTCAATTTGTGAACATGACAAACAAGAAATCAACAACAAAATCTAGCTTTCCAATCCCTACCAAGTGCATGATTTCTAAGCAAACTATTGTGTGAAAAGAGAAAAAAAAAAAAAACAACAACAACAACAAAGAAAACCCAAAACAGAACTAGAAAGATAAAAATAGAATTATAAGGCAGGAGCACACTTGATGGTCCTCATCTTGGAGCTTTCTTTCTCCATTCTGTTCTACCGCGGTTTATCTCAAGTCCTTCATCACTAGACAATCTTAGTAGATGTAGGAACTGCTGGCAGGCTCGTGTGTCTTCCGTTGCTATGGCAGATCCATTTGTACCTTTGAGTTCTGGAACCACCTCAGCACCCTCAAGTGGTTCCTCACTGGTGAGGGAGTCAACTATATCATTTTGTTGGCACTCTCTTCTGTAATCCAAGGTGATACTCTGCAACTCATGGCTATCGATGATTTCTTGAGGCACGCTCTGACAAAGTAATAATACAGTTAGTCAGCTAGTCACACCATAAAAACTAACATTATTATTTTTATATGAAATTAATGATTTAGGTCAGGTGTATATGTGTATTTATGACAAGGATGTTGAAAGCATAAGCAACAAACCAGAAGAAGTTACAAAGAATTGCAATTTAAAAGAAGTGCATGGAAGTTTATTTCTACACAATTACTATTTGAAACTTCTTCCTGACAATGTTAAAATGCAAGTCCCAGTCGCATGTCTTTTGAAAAAAGAAAACAAATACAAGTATCCAAAACTTAAGAAAAGTATATAGGCAAAATGATTTCTGCAGCTGCTGTACCTACAGCAAGTCAGGATCCGGAAGCGGATCCTAGGATACGGAAGCGGATCCCGTTTTTTTTTTTTTTTTTTAAAACTGTGGGGCCCACTTTTCTGTGTCAGCTGTAGATAACACTATCTACAGCTGCTGCAGAAAAAGTATCCATATATATATATATAGAAAGCATGTCAAGTGAGAGTACTCGTTTATCAAGTGAGCATGATGAATTGATGAGTAGTTTTAATTTTGATCCACAGTCCATGTAAAGTTTTTAATTAACACTCACTAAATCATGATTGACAAATCATTAACAGTTTGACTTTTTAAGCATTTGTCATATAGTCAAACTCTTGTCGTGATAGGGCAATTCATGAATAAGCCATAGTGTAAAAAACTTTTGCATTGACATGGGATGTAAGTCCCATCCATCCAAGCACAAAGACCAACAGAGGGTAGAGATCAGTTCATGCTGATGCAAAACAAGACACACATCCCGGAATATCTTACAGATATATTTTGTTGTCAATGCAACCACTGAATTATTAATAGTTGTGATTTTGATCAAAGGTGACAAAATTTAGAAAATTGGACCAAAATAAGTATGCAATCAAGTAATTGATATTTTCTTATATTTAAAAATATATCACTACGAAATATAAAGATGGGGTACAAAAAAAAGGGTAAAATAAAAATATGCATGAAGTGTCAGTAGAACAAACTCATAAATAATGAATAGAAAATATTTCAATAAATTAAAGAGACAATATAACAACCTCAAGCACCCATCCAATATAGGTGACATTGTTAACATGGTGATTCATGTCCAGATCTGCTCTTCTAGGCTGCAATATATAAAAGCATAGTGAGAAGGCCAGGCTCTTGAAATATTTTGGACTTGCCAATTATTTTTACTCAAATGAAATTCTTTATTTTGTGCCTGATTAAAAAAGGAAAAAGATTCTTTGAGCCAAATGATCATACCACAAGTCCAACTCTGGAAGACTGAGCAGGATCTTCCAGTTTTGGAATTTTCTTCAAGCAATTACTATCCTCCTCAGGAATTGCTAACCTAAAACCACAAAATAGAAATATGAAAAAGGGAACAAAGATTAACCACTTTTAACCTAAGCAGCAATCCAACCAGGTTTTTGAAATTCACTAACAGACAGGTAATGTAATTGGGCAACCAACACCATATGGCCCGTAAAACTCCAACCAAGGTACTTGTAGTATGCTTACTAAGCCTGAAAAAGGGCTGACCCAGATCAAATACCCACTTTGTGAGTGTCTGGGGAAGGGAATACTAAGCCTGAAAAATTTGTTTAAAATTTAATTTTTGTACCAATGAAAAAAATAATTCATTATAGGAAGTTTCTGCTTGTAGAGGCCTCCAATTAGGAAGGTGAATGAGAGAAAAGAAATCACGATGGGTCCAATTACTTAGTTGGGCCCCTCCCTGCTATTAATAGTAGTTCCAGTTAACTGGTTTTGTTAGATATATTAGATACAGTTACCTCAGAAGCCCCAGAAATTATTCCTCATCTGCTTAAAAAGACAATTCAAAAGCAACTAAACAAAGCAAAACATAGAGTAAATTTTGAATGTTTTAGCGCATTATCAATATATGGTAAAGAAAAGTGCCTACCTGGGCTCTCGAGGACAAAACATCAAAACCTCCTCTCGAACATCATCAGAAACTTTTTGGAGTCGTCTGGTGTCCTGATTCATCATTAACCACTTGCTAAATAATAAAACGTAGATGGTCAGCTTGACTAAAAGTATCTAAAACAAGTGATCGCATCAGACAGTATAGCATACAACATAACATGTCAAAATTTAGAGATGCGCCAATTTACACGATGCAAAGGAATTCATTGTTAACGTCACTTGATTTGTATCAAAGGATAGTTTTCTGTCAGCTTTAGATCTTAGGACATTATTATTTCTGAACTTTAATAATTTATAAAATTCTGAGCATCCTTGTCACTTGGGTACGGAGTTCAATGACCAGTAGCTTAGCCTCCTATTCTTTTGCCACTACATAGGCCAGGTCATAGGCTTATTGCCGATGGTTGGTATCACAAGAAACTATTATGAGTTCAGATGAGGACATAGATTTTAAAAGTGCAGAAGACATTGAAAACAAAATCATGGGAAGGTCCCTCTAAATGGTTGCCCCAAAAGTAAAAAGTGGTCAGATATTATCCTACATGATGAAGGCATATCCTACCAATCATTAACAATTGACTAGATTACCATCTATGAACTGGAAGGTTCCATACCAGAAAATCTCGGTAGGATATTACTGTATAACACCGATCATATAATTAGTATAGGGTAAAATATCTAAATGTCCCATGAACATCCAATTTGAAGGCGAAACTAGTACCTTGTTGCTCTTCCAATGACTTGATCAGATGCATGGTCTTTAAGTATAAAATCACGCCTTACTCCAACCCTTCCTTCCCCTTGACACCATGTCTCTATCTCAACAACATCACTCCTGTTAGAAAAAATCGAAGTTAGATTTAGCAAATTACAGTTTATAAACTGAGTGTATTGAAGCACAAAACCCACCAAGCAGGGTATTTGTAGATTTCAATGTGCATGCGAGCAGTCACCCAAATGAGACGCAATTTTCTCATGGTAGGGGTTGTTGCAAAACCATCAGTTGAATATCCAACACTCTGAGCATGATTACATCCAACCTCCTGAAACACAAAGTCACCAGACATTTCAAAATAGAATTGGTGTGGAATACAATTGCACATATACTTTATATTAGACAAATCCAGTTCCTCCAGTGACCAATAAAGAATGATCAAACAGAAGTAATACAGTGTTCAACTGACAAGATAAACAAAAAAAAAGAAGTAATACCCAGTGTTCAACTACCCCCGCTTTTACGGAGAGGCCGAGTCGAAGCCGGGACCTTGGACATCACGGTAAGCATGCTTACCACTGAGCCAAGCCGTCAACTGACAAGATAAACATTTGCAGATAATCAAATTCAACAAAAAATTTAAATTGAGACTTCAAAGTTCAATAGTCTAAAGTTTCTCAGTTGAGAAATCAGTAGACCTGCAATATCAGCAAGTACGAAGAAAACATTCAAGCGATTTAGAAGAGTTGTGTAACCCAAGAAAAACTAGACAAATCAATAAACCCAGTTGCCAAAATCCACAAAACTCATTAAAAATAAAAAAGTCAACTAAACAAATTAGTACTTATAAAAAGCACGAATAAGAAAGATATGAGCACAATTTTCCAAAATTATGTCCTCCATGCATGGAACTCTGCCATCAAGATCTGCACAAATAAAATTGGTACAAAAAAAAAAAAAACAAAAACAAAAACCAAAAACAACCTTAAATGCCAAAAATCTTCAATTTGTACTTCAAAAAAGATTTCCAGTCAAAAGAGGCAAAAAAAAAAAAAAAAAACTGCACAAGAACCAAGAAATAAAACAACCCCAAAGCCAAAAATCTTCATTTTATACTTCCAAAAAAGGAAAAAAAAAAAAAGTTCCCACTTCCCAATCAAAAACAGGAACAAATGCACATGAACCAGAAACTTCCAGATGCCTAAAATCCCACCCCCAATTACAATCAAAAGATTAAACTTTCACTTGTCCCTCACAAACAATTGGATCAAACAATCAAATCACCAAAGAAGCAAACAATTCAAAACTCAAAGTCAAAAACCAAAACCTGCAAGAGATTTGCAATGGTTTCAACAGTAGCAGTCTTATTGATCCCAACTTCATAGCTTCTGACAATGAACTTCTCCTTATAAGACAACCCATCCTCCGTCAAGCTCCCAAGCCGCAACCGGTCCGCCAAACTTCCCGAATCCGGTTCGACCCGGTTCACCGCAGCACCGTCCCTGTTCGATACCACGGCCACAATCGGCGACCATCCGGTCACCGGAAACCGGAATCCGGCAGTGGTGGTCCTCCCCCGGCTAGCAATAACAGAAGCGGGTCGACCCATTAACCCACATTGGGCGAGGAATTGAACCCGGTCTGCGCCATTGCACGAAAGCTTCAACATTTTTTTATTTATTGAAAACACAGAAATTAAAGAAAAAGGGTATCAGGATCTGTCTGAGTGTGTAAGTGGGTATGTGCAGAAATTGTAGTAGATAGATACGAGGAGATAATTGAGAAGAGGAAAATGATGTAGTGGTTAATGCAGTTGCAACTTGTAAAGCGTTAAAGAAGTGATTTTGAATATAACGATGTTGGATAGGGATGGCAAGAAAACAGCAATGTGAATGAATGCGGCACGTGTTATCAATGATTCAATGACCATTTTTTTTGTTTTTACCAAATTGCCTTTGTCTTTTCAACTTTTTACCCCGAATGTTTTGTACTTTGTCGACATGTCAAGTGTGGAGCTCATGAATTTCTTACAGACATGCACCAACTTATGTTAGAAATAGTTTTTATTAACTATTCAATTTAAATTATTAGAAACTAAGTTAATTTAATTTATTAACTTAAATTACAAGATTTTGTTAGGCAAGTTTCCTTTCAGCTTAAAAATTAAGGGCCAAATTGGTAACCGGATAAAGATGATATAATATGATGGATTATTTATATTTTATTTTTAGATTATGTTTATCTCATTTTACATGAGATAAACAACTTTCCTACCCATAAAAAGGGATTGGGTACCACAACTCTTTTCTCTTTCTCCTCTTATCTGTGGGTCTCACTTATACTTTTATTTCTACAACATGAGATAATTTATTTCCTACAACATAAAAAAAATATATCCCTTTATTCTTATGTATTATATAGGGGAACTAATAGAATACATTACGGATACTATGTTGGTTCATTTTATCATGTCTGGCTCAACTCAGTAAAATAAATTATTTTAAAAGAGAATTTGGATTAGGAATAAACAAAATAGGAGATTATATGTCACAACTTCTCATCCAAATATAGACCTATGTTCTTCTCCTACAAATTTTAGCATATGAGAGTTTGCCCTTGTTACTGAATCACTGTTGCCTCCGTCGCATGTCATAAATCACCTCTACTACCCATAATCACCTCCACCAACCACCAATATTGCCGCACATCATCACCAGCCATCATTAGTCACCACCATAACATCGATCAACTTCTAGAATTGTTATCGGTCACCATGAGCATTGTCATCACTATTTCCACTGACTACCCCACCACCAACCAACTACCACCATCATTATGGTTGCCATTAGCTGTTGGGTTTAAGTATGTTCTTTTCACTTAAGCCCAATAGCTTTAGTGAGAGTGAACCCAAAGACTAATTCTAACCCATGAAGCTTAGGGTTAGTTTTGGATTGGGTAGGGTATATAAGCACACTTTCCTCCCTTGTGCCTCTTAGGGTTATAGACATCAGAAACACACCAAGGAGGCAGACATTCATCATCTGAACGGTTGTCCACACGACCACCTGATCCCCTTGAGTCATAGCTTGAAAGATCAACTGTAGAGCGGATTTTGCGACCGTTCGTGGTGCGTTGTTGCAGATCGTGAGGCTTGAGAAGAAGAACTGAACATGAGGAATCGTCACGCTCGCTTCTTCACCCCAGGTAATCAAAGCGGTGTTCTTCATTTCTCATCGCATCGATACGATGCGCTTCCACGTTTCTGGTGATATACCTTCATTAGCAATTGCCGCCACCACTACCAACCAGTTACCCCCAACTATCAAGCACTAAACACTAAGCACCAACCATCACCATCGTCGTTGTTGGTCAGTCATCACAATTATCACTATTATTGTTGATACCCTCACTAACACTAATATAAAATTATATTTTAAGCAGGATATTTTTATCTATATATATTATACCATAATACCATATGGTTTAGCTTAAATAACGATGAAGATAACCCTATCTTATTAAACTAATTATTTAATGCATACTGATAAAATATGACTTTATCAAGTTTATGTCATTTCCAAGTTTTGTCTTGATATTTTATCATATCTATTCCTAGTCCGCCAAAATCAATCGGACCCAAAGGTTGATGCTTCCTCATTTTGTAGGCATATTGGCTAGATGTATGGGAGGAGATTTTTCCAATTATAAATTTCTTAATGATAATTGTAATTTGGGGAGTTCTATTTTTTTTTTATATATATAAATGTCGCTAGAGCACACATGTAAATATGTTTTTTTTATATATTTTAGTGACTTGTTTAGAATCAACGAGAAAAAAACTAATCAGGTTTTTAATATATTAAAAGAAAAAATTAATTACCAGCATGTAACAATTTTTATACTGTGTGGGACATTTCAAGAGTGGAGCTCATCAACTTATTGGAGTTTCTCATCTTACACACATGCACCAACTTAAATTAGAAATGGCTTATATTAACAACTCAATTTAAATTATTAGAAACTAAGTTAATTTAATTTATTAACTTAAATTTAAAGAGTTTGTTTAATTTGGCCAATTTTTTGTCATCTTAAAAATTACTTTAAATAAAATTAAAAAAACTCAAAAGAAAAAAGTTAAAGCAATTTTAATGTTAGTTGGGCAACCAAGCTACTTCGGCAACGGAAGATGAATATGGACTTTGGAACAACAGCGGCGAAGCAAAACTTCTTAAATGCACTTTACTTTCAGGTGATTGAGCTATTGGAGACTATTAATAGGGATGGAGGGCTTGACATGTGATCCATACACAACACCTTGCCAACATCATAATTGGGAACGTTCTAATCAAGGGATAGAGGAAATTTAAGGTGTTCCTCTTGTGCGAGCCAAAAAAGTAATATTATTATTATCATAAATAAAAATAAATAAATAAACTAAAATTACACTTGAGAATTTTGTTTATGAGAAATCTTTTACATAATTTTCTTTCATAAGAAAATTATCTCTTTAATTTTTTTTTCTAAAAACTATTTTATCCAATTTTTCCTTTAAAAGTGAAAAAGAATATGAAAATAAATAAAAAATGTAGTTATTTTTTTTTGGTGAAAAAAAATGTAGTTATTAAATATACAAATGAAAAGCTAAATAGCACAAAATCCATACTCAAACAGTCTAAAATCGTACAATAAATTATTAGTGAAATTAATTTTTTTTTGTTCTAACTATATAGCATCCATGCAATTAGGAGAGTTGGTCAGATGACAATATGAGTACTATCAGGGATGAAAAAGCTATCAAACTAACCAGGGTTTGAACAATGTGCTTTTTAAATGTACAACCCATTTTTTAGTTTTCAAAAAAATATTCTAGATTAATATGGTATGATCAATCTTGCATTTTGATCAATAAGGAACAAGTCACACATGTTAACTATGCAAAATTTAGTGCCAATGTGAAAATCTCACACTTTAACCATACAAGACTTTTAAGTCATGCACGTTAATCGTACGTGACTTTATACGTTAACCATGTAGGATTTAGTGTCAGAATGAAAGTCTCGTATGACGAACATACTAAACTTTATAAGGCTTACAAATACAAATATGTAGGATTATGAGAGCCCTTTGCGGCATGCGAGACTTTTACACTAATATTATGTCCCACACAGTTAACATGTGTGACTTAAAAGAATGTGAAAAACTTTCACATTAACACTAAATTTTATATGTCAACGTGGAAATAATTGTCATACAGGTTAGGCTGAAATATATTTTAAAAAATAAACTTAATTTAATTTGGCGAAACACATTGGTATGGTTAAAGGTTAAAGTCAAAGCTAGATAATTATTATGCTAATTAATTATGATTAATTTTATATCTACGTGAGATTCTTTTACTACTCGAGTTGCGGATATAACAAGAAAACCTGATTAAAAAATCATTAACACCATTAAATAAAACAATTACATAACAACCATCCAATTTAGCAAATGAGTTTTATAATTCTTATGTAACATGAGAATTGAAATATCATGTTATAAGATAAAAAATATGTGCGACCCATATGTTAGAAAAAATTATGTATAGGACCCACATTAGCATGGAAATCGAAAGGTATGTAGGAAGTTTTCAACTATTATGTTAAATGAGAATTATAAAACCCTTTAGCAAATTGCCATAGAAGTTGACGTTTGAACGGCGAGCAAATCCTATTAAAAAACTTGACTTATCCTCTTTTGAACGGCGAGCAAATCCTATAAAAAATAGCCCCGCGTCACTCGTATCTGCTTATATTCAACACAATTCAATTGGAAATAGCCGCCTGGCCTTTAATTATAAGCTATCGATCGGGGTTCATCGAAAAAATAATAGCATACACCAGTTTGTATGAACAGAGAGTTAAGTATACTTCAACATCCATCCATTAATGTTGCAGGCTTTTGTCAACAATCAACTTCATTTTTTTTTTACTTGAGACTCCAACATCGATCCTGCAATTAAGGCTCCTTGCCTTTAGTCAACTATTGGTGAATTAGCACTTTCTATGACTTAGTCATGTAGCAGTGAGCCACGTAACTGCTTTTTTTGGGGTGATATCATTTCATTGACCATCTTATAATATGTTTTATCAAATAACAACTTGTACACATAATATTGGATATGTAAAAAATTGTCCCATAAATTTTTTTTTTTTTAAACCTTATTAGTTTTTTCCCCAAAATTATGTTTAACGTTACACGTACATGAATATATTGTTAGAGTGAAAAATTAAAATAAAAAGACAATTTAACTCTTTAATTTAATTTTTTTTAATTAGATACCATAGCTCTTTTATTTTATTTTGATCCTTTGGAAATAGATAAGCAAAGTTATATATTCAAATTTACAATTTTACTGGAAGAATTAATGAGTGTATGTTACATAGACCTGCCGATAAACACTATTCTAAAGAAAAAAATAAATAAAGGTGTATTCATTTTTATTTAATTAATATTATTGTCATCTTAATTCATTAAAATTTCGAGGTAAATATACCCTTATTTACTCACTTTAAATATAATAGCATTTTATATGATTTAAAAGTTACCATTTAGAGGTCAATAATAATAATAATAATAATAATAATAATAATAATAATAATTATAATTATAATAATAATAATTAAATAAGGGACCAATCTTTTGTGCCTAAATAATATTATTTTATTATATCTTAAATGTCATCAACATGATTATGTTGATGACAACGAAAATTGTCAAGTCAAGCTATTGTGAACTTGGTTGCCTGCAAATATTATTTAGCAGGTTCGGAGCTGATTGCTACATGCAACCGAGGATGAGTTGGATCGTTGGTTTGAAAGGCTGGAAAATATGGACTTGGTCACAGTAAAAAATTGCTACTTTGCTTTATTAGGAACCTCAGTAGATGATCTCAGTTGCCATGTGCGTTTTGGAGAAATTTGTAGAGTTGGGAAGGTTCTCAATGCATGAAAATACTTCAATGGTAACTAGATTATAACAGATTGCCAACCTAAAAAAAGATTTCGACACGTTAGGACACGTTTTGATTTTAAATAATATTTTTAATTTATGTCGTATATATTATATTTAATATTCTATAATTTAACAAAAAAATGAAATTAAACTTATTATATTCATCAATTTTGCAAAGAAACATAAGATATCCCAAATATTTATTTTAAACCCAATAAAATGGTAATTGTAATCCAACGAATCTAATAGTTCGAACTAAAACTAAACGCAACGCAACCTTTGAATTTTTTTTTGAATTTCTATCACGCGTGATGAAGTGTCGGAGTGTCGGAGAGTGTCGGGAAGTGTCGGACACGACACGTCAGGATTTTTGAAGTGTCGGTGCTTCATAGATGGTAACTAGATTATAACATATTGCCAACCAAAGCATAGAGTGCATATTGGTCACACGAAGATCCTTGGTGCCCCATTTGCAATGAATAGACAGAATAATTGTTGCACACTGTTAGGAACTGATCTATATTTAAAAATAGAGTAAACACATTTTTTGGTTCCTGGCAATATTCACGAAATCCTTTTTAGTCCCTGGTAATAAAAAAGGACCAAATTGATCCCTAAAATGATGAAAAAAGGACCAAGGAATACTTATTACAATTGATAGAAGGACTAACGTGATCCTTTTTTCATAATTTTAGGGACCAATTTGGTCCTTTTTTATTGCCAGGGACTAAAAAAGATTTCGTAGATATTGCCAGGGATAAAAAAAGGTGTTTACTCTTAAAAATATTTGATGTGAGTTGTAAAGAATTTTGGGATACACCACCCAAAAGCTAGCTCAAAGGGTGGGAGTGCCCAAGACCTTATAAACTCCACATTAGTTGTTCATCCAACCAATGTGGGATTATATATCTCAACACGCCCCCTTACACGAGAACCCATTGGGTTTGAAGAGCGAATAATGCAACAGGCCCAACCTACCTGTGCTAAAAAATTCCACAAGAGAAAGTGGAGGACGGCGAGGCTTTTATACCTTGTAAAGAACATTGGGATACACCACCCCAAAAGCTAGCTCAAAGGGTGGGAGTGCCAACCCGCACCGCTAATTAAGGTAATTAATGATTTAATTGTGATAATTAGGAAATAATTCCATAATTGACCATAATAATTATTATGAGGCTTTAATAATATAATTAGTGGGTAAGAATGCTGAAAGTCGTTTCTCGGAAGAAAAGTGATAATAAGTGCATGATAATTACTAGAATAATATGTAGGACTTGTAAAACAGTTTCAAGTCAAAATAATGAGATCTTATGCCAGAACTGATACTGGCTATGGAAAAGCGCGTACCGGAAAGGTGCTCCGAAAAATAAAATAGAAATATGACAATTCATAGAAAATTGAGTAGGTTTAGATTCCAAAGTTTGGGATCAAGATCGACTGGAATTTTGCTAGAAGATCGACTGGAATCGAGGAAGTTGGTCCGAAATGCAACACAATACACAATTGTGAAGGATCAGCTGTTTCGAAAGGGGTTGCATGTACCCATGCTGAAATGCTTGAAATCGGATGAAGTATAATATATTCTGGTCGAGATACATGAAGGAATGAACGACCATCACATGGGGGGAAAAGCTTTGGCCCAAAAGACCCTCCGAGCTGGTTACTACTGGCCGACTATGGAGGCAGATTCTAAAGATCATGTGAAGAAATGTGATAGCTCCTAGAAGCATGCCAAGTTTATTCTTTCACCACCTGACGAATTGAAATATATCTTGACACCATGGCCCTTTTTCAATGGGGAATGGACTTTTTAGGACCCTTCAAAGCTGCAGAAGGGCAATTAAAGTGGTTGATCGTAGCTGTGGATTATTTCACAAAATGGATAGAAGCGAAACTAGTCACCACAATCACCTCGGCTAGAGTACAAAGGTTCTTTGAAAGGAACATTGTCTCCGGATTCGGGATACCAGGTGAGTTGGTAATTGATAATGGAACACAGTTTGCTGATAAAAGTTTCCAGCAATTGATGAAAGACTTGCACGTCAAACATCACTTTGCATCTGTGGAGCACCCTCAGTCGAATGGACAAGCTGAAGCAGCAAACAAAGTAATTGTGTATGGTCTCAAAAAATGAATGTTCGATGCCGAAGAAAGTTGGGTTAAGCAGCTCTACTTTGTCCTTTGGGGATATCCAACGAGTACCCAAACTACAATAGGGGAAACCTCTTTTCGTCTAACATATGGTTGTGAAGCCATGATCCCAATTGAAATCGGAGAACCTTCTTGGAGGCAGATGAATAGTAACGAGCTCGGCGAGCAGCAGAACAGTAAGCTACTCACTGCCGTGTTAGACCTTGCTGATTAAGCTCGGGTTGCAGCTCACTGCCGAGATATTTTGGCCAAGCTACTCAAAGGGACAGGTGACATAGTTGTCTTGAATTACGAAATTAAAATTATAGCAAATGGTTAAGTCAACAACGACGAGACCTATTATTAATACAGGCTTACCAAAATGGTTAAGTCAAAATAAACATGCGTCATGGAAAGTGACAAAAATCGGAATTCGTAGAATGCTTTGACCTCGGCCAGGTCAAGAATACCAAACTCGTAAAATGCACGGGTTTAATAATTCGTCTGAGTTGAAAAAACCACCATCGAATAGGGAGTAAAACTCGAAAAAAAATACATAATCCGGAAAAACCCGGGTTAATAAAGTACAATCAACCTCAGTTGTAACTTATAGGGAAACTCAGATACAGTCTGTTATGCATGCAAATCGCCTAAGTTATGAACTTAGACGGTAATGGCAAAGCCGACTTATCAAAAAAGCAGGTCATGTTAACTCCTTGAAAGTGTTCAATGAACGCTCAAGGGACGTAAGACAAATCATAATACGGAATATCAAAGACGAAAGACAGATTCAAAGAGAAAATTTAAACCGGAGTAAAACCAGCAATATTCAAAATAAATAAAAAAGGGGCTCGACGACCCTGAATAGAACATTACAAAATCAAACCGGCATCTTGGCTCTTCAAGTAACAGGGTTAGGAGGTCGTGTGCTGGCTTCGTCACCCTTCTCAACTATGGTCTTTTCCCCACCTTCTGTTTGCGTGACCGAATTAAATGTTGGAGATTCGGGAGGACCGACAATCGCACCCTTACTGTCATACGCCTTAAGATGTATTCCGGTTGTATTAAACTGTAGTTCCGGGTTCACAACCTTTAGCTGGCTAAGAGCGTTGTTGAAAGAACCCACTACTGACTTTCCTAGTTCAACCCGGAACCTCTCGGTGGTGGCCTCAGCGTCCTTCAGCTTCGTTTCAACGCCTTTGTACATGATTTTGAACTCGGTCAAGGATTTGTGGTTGGAAGCATGCAAGGATAGAAGCTCTTTATACTCTCTTTGTAGGGTGTTAAGGTCTTCTCTGGCCTTTGCTAAATCTAGCATCGCTTCATCCTTTTCCCCTTTCACCACGGCTAGCTCGGATATAACCTTGGCTTTCTATCCTTGACATGCGATGAGATCATTGAAGGTGCGAAGATAGTCATCTTTTAAAGACATCAACGGCCGGACCATCGTGGACATCTTCATGCAACCCACGTCCATATCCTCCAACTCCTTTATTTGGGTTGAGGTGAAGGGAGATGAGTTGAAGAAAATCTCAGGGGGACAAACGACATCCTGAAGAGCACCATTTATCCCGGAGCTCCATAAAGCATGCTTGGGAATCCCAGATGGTGGTGGGGGCATAGCAGCATTCGACACGGCATGTGAAGAAATTGGGACACCCTTATCAGGATTACCCTTGGCTTTATCACCAGGGATTCCCTTGCTCTTCCCGACATTAGTGGTAAGAGGCTTCTTGGTTTTTTCTTTAAAAGCTTTCCTCTTCTTGCCTGAAGCATCGGCAACTGCTCCCTTCACACCCTGATTTAAAATCGACAGCCAACTGGGTTGATCATCTTTTTGACCTTGCTGCCCATCTTGTTGTCAGTCTGCCATATTGGGAACTGCAAATAAAATGGTAAACGCGGTCACAAAATGCAATTAGGTACGAAGTATAAATGAAGAAATATACATACTTAATTTGGCATCAAGCTCTTCTTGAGACTTATAAATAAGGGATGCAACACTGGAATGTTTGTATGTTTGCAAATATGTCCCAATGGCAATGGCACCATTGATGTCAGCAGAGCTTAACTCAGACTCGTTGAAGCGGTAACTTGAAGGAGAAAATTGGAAATGGTCAGATGACTAACATAAGGGAAACTTTCCCTTCGCACCCTCGGTACCATGGTTATGGAGAAACCATACCTCTTTACCGGGGTGTGCAGAAACTTTAAAGAATTGGTCTTTAAAATTTTTAAACGACTCCGTATAAACTCGAAAGAGTCTTTGACCCGGAACACCCTGGATGGTAACCCAACCCTTTCTCTCCGGTGGTTCACGACCAGTTCGACAAGAAACAACTTGAAAAAAATAAAAAGACGCGAACGGAGGGCCGAAGAGCAAGATATGCAAAAAAACGCTCAAAGATCTTAACAAAACCCCAGCCATTCGGGTTAAGTTGGGTGGGTGATATATGCAGATGATTAAGAATATCGATTTGGAACTCGGTCAAAGGAAACCGAATCCCAAGTTGAGTCACGTCATCACGATAAAAGAAAAAGAAACAAGGATTTTCTTCTGCTCTCCCAGAGCAAATTGGCTCGTCTTCTTGGGGAGGAGCTATATCGTAATTATCCAATTGCCCAACAGGAAGGACGACAACATCATCCGAGCTCATCTCGGATGTGGTGTTCAAAACCTCATAGGTCACCCAGGGAAACTGGGATACTAGAGAGGCAGGGGGAGACTCAAAATAGGACTCATCCGAACCCGACTCATCTACAGCTTCTTGAGGGGAAGATGCCATAAATACCTAAAACAAGAAAAAGCTGAATCAGATGAGAATGGGAATACCTGAATCAAAAATACTATCAGATGAATCACTAGAAGATGACGAAGTCGGCAAGTCAGAGATCATAATGGGATCATTTCCTTCACCAAATGCCAAATTAGATTCCATAATATCTCCATGTCGGCAACTAGCCAATGTAGACTCGGCCAACGAGTCGCATCCTTGCTCGACAAGCTTAGAACTCAGGTAGACACAAGAGTAACAGGGGACACTCCTTGGGATAGGGGACGAATAAGGGAAAGCCCGGATGTTGGAACACGAACTCAGTGGAATCACGGGCTGGCGAGAAGGCTCAACCCAGGGTTGGAGAAATGAAAGCCACACACGACTGTTTCTGGTAAGACGACCCCTAGCCCCGTTAGATGAACCTCTACCTCGGGGGTGCCCTAACTCCCTGTTGGACATCCCGCCCTTTCTCCGAGATCTACCATCATGGCAACCCCGAAGCATGGCTTCTCGTTCCTCTTCCTTGGTCCATGGGATCCCCGAGAGCTAGAAGCGAGCACCATGAGGTATCTTTCTGAAAAAATCAGAATCCCCCTCCTTCTCCCCCTTACAACGCAAAGCTGAAGAAGGAGGGTTTCCCCCTTCATTTGGTTTAAAAAAACTAAAATGTGCTAGATAGCAAGGGGGGACGAGAAATACAAGGCAATAAACACCAGACGAATAAGAAGTGATGCACAAGCTCTAGAAAGTGCAAACTATGGAGAAACGAACATAAAATCAAAATATGCAGAGTAAACAACTCAATATTGAAAAAGCATGCTACCGAACAAATGTCAAATGCAGGCACCTCAAAACAGAGACAATTGAAAATAGAAGATAAATGAAATACCTGGCAAAAGAGGTGAAATGGCAGGAGATGGAGAAATGTGTTTAACGCTGACATTTTATGAAATGCACAGACACAATGCTTAGAAGGCAAAGAAAAGCACGTAATGTGAGATAGAGACTTATATAGGCGTGGCTAGTGATCCTGATGTTTGCGAATGGCAAAGGTCAGGGTCACTAAGGTCTTTGCATGAGTAAGTAATAACTGCAACAATCGTGGAAGGTAACCGCAATCATCATGGGCGGAAACCACAGCACGCAGAAAACCAAGGGGCATGGTCATTACAACCAATTCACTCCAAAAGCAATGATTAGACAACTGAAACGATGCTGAAATAAATGCGCACGAAATGCGAAAATGGCATAGAACGGCTGCAGCACGCTAGAGCACGCGGGCTGTAGCACGTGGCAGAATGAAATGAGTACAATTCATAAACAATAGATAAGACAGAATATATACATATGCAACCATTAACCGGGTTAGACACCTGACGCTCGGGGGCACCTCGCCAGTTGAACCACGACTACTAAAGCGCATTTGTTACCCGGTTACTACGTAAACTACCTCATCGGATCCATGCAAAACTCGTCGACCAAGTAACCAAAGGCATAAAGTCATAACGCAGAAAACCAAGGGGCAGGTCATTACAACCAATTCACTCCAAAAGCAATGATTAGACAACTGAAACGATGTTGCAATAAATGCGCACGAAACGCGAAAATGGCATAGAACGGCTGCAGCACGCTAGAGCACGCGGGCTCTAGCACATGGCAGAATGAATTGAGTACAATTCATAAACCAACAGATAAGACATAATATATACATATGCAACCATTAACCGGGTTAGACACTGACGCTTGGGGGCACCTCGCCAGTTGAACCACGACTACTAAAGCATATTTGTTACCTGGTTACTACGTAAACTACCTCATCGGGTTCATGCAAAACTCGTCGACCAAGTAACCAAAGGCATAAATTCATACTCCAGTTAAGGTACGATGCTTGAGGGAAACTCGCCAGTTGGGTTCCAACAACTTAAGAACTTCCCTAACCCGGAGTAGAAACACAGTTGATGCTCAACCTGCCGATATAAGAAACGAAGAAAAATCATCCTTGGCATAAGCCACGAACTCGGAATAAGCATAAAACGCTGACAGTGAGGGACAACTCGCCAGTTGGATCCCAACTACTCGAGACTACCCCCAATCCAGCAAAAAAGGATACGAGAAATATCTCGACGGGTTGATGCTCAACCCGCTGAGATAAGGGGCAAGAGATACCTCACATAGAAAAAACTCGAAAAAATGAGAAACATTGCAAAGTTTGAAAGTTGGCAAGAACGCAAACACGTTCAGGAACACTAACCTAAAGGAACACACACATAAGTTCACCCCGACAACCCGGATACCTGGTAGCCTGGCTGAGGGGCAACTGTTATGGACCCATATAAGGGGCCCATTAAGTGATAAGCCCAACCAGGGGCAATCTAAGATTTCAACCAGTAATAATCATGGATAGATATCCATCAAGGATACTAATCCTAATACGACAGTATAGCAAACAAGCCTGGGCCACTACCAGAGGCACCAAAGGCCCATCCACGCTAACCACAGGTAAACTCTATAAATACAAGGTAAACCCTAAAGGTACGTCACGCTCTCTCTCTCTTACTGTTATGTTGTCACTGTGCACACACACACCCCATTGGCTAACACCGTTATAGTATTCTATGCACAGTGATCTACTTGACTCAAGGGTATCTCCTTCATAGATACCTTGGAGAGGACACTAGATCCAAGAGAAACATACCAGCCTATTGGGCTGGACATCTCTGTCCCAAGGACAGAACAGGTTCTTTTGGACATTTTGAACACCCCTAAAGAGGACAATATATAAAGTTAAAAGAAGATTGCAGCTTCCTAAAACCAAGTACATGGGCAATCAACAGAATACATATCAGAATAATCAGTTGGGATGTAAATGAGTAAGACGACTTGTTAGAGGTTTATACTCCATCGCTCTTGATTTGATCCGTTTTCTCATTAAAATGCCTTTTTAAAAATCAAACCACAAGTTTTTTTTTAAAAGGCTTGGCCTCTAGGCTGGACCTATATTTTTTTTATAAAATAACATCTTATTATTTTTTAATAAATAATATTTTAAGTTGTGGTGTGCTTCAACAATAATTGTATTATCTTGACTTTGGGTAAAGTGTGTGTCATTTTAAAGGATATAAAGTTGTGTCATTTTAAGAGAGAGAAAGAGATAGATAAAAGAGAAGAGAGAGTTGACAAAAAAATAAAGGTGTGGATCTCACTTCTTTGTGAGAGTGAAATGATATAAGTTGTGTCATTTAAAATGATAAACATTTTTCTCTTTGACTTTCCATCAATTTAACTAGGGGTGTTAACGGGCCGAGCCGAGCTTTAATCTTAACGGGCCAAGCCTGTATTTAAACGTATCCGATTGGCCTTAGCCTGTTACCTGTCACGAATATAATATTGGCTTATGGCCTGGTTTATTTACAAAAAATAAAAGCCTGTGTGAAGCCTGTCTTAGCCTGTTAGCATGTTAAAGAATAAAAATAAGAGAAAAATTCCACAAAAAATCAATTTCCAGATAGAAATAGACTCCAATTTGCAGCAATAATTTACAAAGTCTACAATAAATAAATAAAAATTAAAGTGAGAGAAGGTAGATAACAAGTTATATTATCTTAGCCCATTATAAAAAAAGATGCCAACAAAAATTAAAAAATAAATAAATTGACACAAACAAGCGGTGCACAGTGGAACAAATGAGTTTTTGTGGGTTTGTTTGTGTGAAGGAGGATGAAGGATAATATAGAACAACACTAGTAATTCCATAAATATACATAAATTCAATATATATCCAAATAGCATAATATAGAACAAAATCATTCAAAAAGTCTGTTAAACAAATAAAATGAGGTGAAATAAATTAATGAGAGAGAGTTATTACAAGTAGTATAAAAAATATAAATAAATATTTATTAGCCCGTGGCAACCAACTTAGTATTGGAGGCCTTTTTATTAATTAGGTTCCAACACGAGCTTTTATTAAACGAATACGAGCCGAGCCAAAGGCCCCTGAAAGGCCCCTGCCTCGTTTACCACCCCTAAATTTAACCATATGAAAGAAGCAAAATAATTATAACATATTTTATAGAGTACAATATATCATTTTTGAAGGTTTAATAGGCTTGATAGAGTAGACCAAACATTATATTTTTAAAAAATAAATCAGGACAAGTTTATAATTTTACTTTATCAAACTAACAAGTCAAGATAGACTTGAAATATTTTAGATAGACTTAACTCATTTAGACTAAAACGTGAATAATTTAGCTCGTGGTAACCAACATTATTGGGGTTAATTAGGGGTTCAATATCTTATCCCATTCATATTAATTACTCAATATCTTTCACTTCACTTTCTCGCACAATGTATCTTTTTAGGGTTTTATAATTCTCATTTAACATGAAAATTTGAATTTTCCTACACACCCTTCGATTTTCGTGCCAACGTGAGTCCTACACATAATTTTTTTCTAACATACGGGACCCGCATGCTTTTTATCTCTACAATATGAAAATTCAATTCTCATGCTGAATGAGAAATATAAAATCCTTCTTTTTAATGAGGATATCCGCATCCACACACAAGGCGTGGGACTAGGTACATAATAGTTTTGGCACACAAATGCATGACATTCTACAGGATATTCAAATGATCTAAAAAGGTCACGTACGCACGCCGGACTTAAATTTTTTTATTTATATCTTCAAATCAAATAAAAGAATAAAGGGAGTTTTTTTTAAATATAATAAAATACAAAAGAATATAAAAAAAAAATTAACTTAACATACAAAAAAGTAATCAAGAATCAATTAAACTATTATAATAGAATATTTTGGGTCTTTAACAAAAATTATGGGTCCCAATTTAATCCCTAAGAAAAAAGTCAACTCGTGGTCCTTATAATTTAAAAATAGACCTAGATAATCAAAATCGTGATCCCTCTAAAATTCAAAAAGATTCATATTAAATTATTAATCCTCAAAAGAACTAACATGGGTCTATTTTGGAATTTAGAGGATCATGAGATGATTTCTTTTAAGGGATTAATTTGAGTCCCGTGATTTTTGTTGATGACCCAAAATATTTTTTATTTTTATTTTTTTCCAAAAATTTTGTGTGTGCACTTGCACACACTTACACACATACAAGTCCGCCGTTGTACGCACGACTATGGACTTTTGGCCATTGCTCCTCTGCATGACTACATCCTCATCAGCTATGCACCCCTTTCTTTTCATTTACTCGCGAGAAACATGCCCTCTACCACGATTGTCTTAGCATTTAGCACTAATTAAAGCCGACGACATATTGAGCCTTGGTAACTCATACCAAAACCTCTTAATCGGTCCATATAATAAAGTTCATCTTTCCTTTGCTTTGAACATCCATTCTCACGTAGTACTCCACATCACACCTAATTAAAGAAAGCAGCCACCCAGAGCAGCAAAACCCTTTTGACTTGGTGCTTGATGTTACTTTAGATCTAATGAAGGATTTTCATTTTGTCCTTTAACATGACACACCAAAGTTTCCTATACACATAACATTTTGTTGCCCCCATACTTTTTAAAACAAAAAAAATAAATAAAAATTAAGTCACGCAAAACGAATCTCTATAATATTACACCATAACTTTTCCTATAACACAACTCTTATAAAACCCTAATGAAATATGGGATCACCCTTAGGCTTTGTTTGGGAGTTTGGAGGGGAAGGGAAGGAATGGGATCCAAGGGGAAGGGAGGGGAGGGAAGGGGAGGAAATTGGAGGGTAACCCCTTCCCTTGTTTGGGAGTAAAAAAAATGGAATGAGAGGGAAATGGAGGATTAATGAGATTTTTTTACCATTTTATCCTTTTTTTTTAAAATCAATATAATTATTATACATTACTAATTAAATTAAGTTTAAAATTTCTAAAAATTATTTTCTCTCTCTAAATTTAAAATTTCTAAACAAAAAAACTAATAATGTAATTTTTAATAAAAAATATTCTCCCTCTAAAAATTAATTTCTCCTTCTAAAAATTATTTAAATGAGGGTAATTAAGTAATTTAAAATGTTTTACCCCTTAAAACCCCCCAAGTTGGGGGAACTTCAATTTTAATAAAGATGAGGGTTTTGGAGGGTTTATGAAAATCTTTAATTCCCTCCCCTCCCTTTTTTAAACTCCCAAACAAGGGAAGGTATCATCAAAATCTCTCCTTTCCTTTCCCTCCCCTCCAAATAAGAACTCCCAAACAAAGCCTTAGGGGGCGTTTGGTATGGGAATTTTTTTTTGAATAGTAGAGAAATGTAATAGATAGAGAAATGATTGGAAAGATGGATAAAGTGAAATAGGTAGAAAAATGTAAAAAAAAGTTGTTTGATGGGGAAAACTTTACTAGGAAAATTAGGTAGCTTTATGAAATCAATAGTGCATTAAAAGTGAAATAACCGATTTTTCGAAAATCCCACCTTCAAATTGGGTTTTTGAACAGTGCGGATATCTATGTTTCTCATAAATCTATACTTCCTGGATAGATGGGTTTTTGGAGAAAATATGTTGAAACAAACATGGTGTTTCTAAAAGCCATATTTGATAAAGATAGATATCCACCAAAAATCATCCCAACCAAACACCACCTTATGGTTTTTTACTCGTTGTACACCAACTTAGAACGAGTTTATATTTGAATTGTAAAAGCAATAATGGATTAAGATTATGCGTGCCTTTGAACAATCTTTTAAAAAAGTGCTTTTATGATTTATTTATTTTCAATAGCTATTCTTTCTAACTTCTGAAAACAAATATTTTAGTTACTATAATTTTTGTAGATTTTGGTAATTATTTTAAATGTACTTGTCTAATTATTGTAAAATTTGTTAGATATATCTTTTACTTACAAAAATACTTTTTTTCTTTGAAAAAGTGTAAACAAATGGGCCTCATAGTTATTATTATTATTATTATTATTATTATTATTATTATTATTATTATTATTATTATTATGTTATCATTTTTATTGGAAAGTGAATGTCTAAAACCAAAACTACAAAAATGTTATTTTTCTTTTTCTTCTTTCTCTACCAGCATTCGAACCAGGACCAACATGGAGTTGTTCTCCAACAAGCAACAACTACCATATTGACCACGAATGCTGGTAAAAAACTTGTATCTAACTAGATTTTTTTTTTTTTTTTGGTACATTGCTAGGAGGTATCTCCATTCAACATTCTCCGGGCACCATGCCCTCGGGGTACGGCCCGTTTGGGCTAGCCTCTCATTGTGACAGTGGGTGCACTAAGCTTCGCAACCGGAGAAAGGACGAGACTAATCCCCCTGCACCAAGCAATCCCTTGAGAGCTCAGCTGCCAACTGAGCTACCATTGGGGGTTTCTAACTAGAATTTAGTTACAAGAAAAGTTGATGTATTTAGAATTGCTTTACTTGCGAAGGTTTAGATTTGGAACATGATTTGATTTCTTTTCTCAATTTTTTAATTATTAGGTTTATGTGATTTTAGTTATTTCCTTATTTTAAGTATGTTTAATGTTGTTTGATTTGTAATTAGATATATTTAAATTTTTTTAAGCATTTTTAATTAAATTTTAGGGTTATTTAAACAGGTATTTAGGACTCCATTGGTAGGATTTTGAATTTCGAATATTAATTATTGTTTTTGAGAACAAGGGTTCTGTTTTATCAATTCTCAAATTTGTTTGTTCAGCCTCTTTTCTATTCTTTTCAACATTAGTTAGTATCAGAGCTCAAGTTGGCTTTTACTAATGGTTGAACCAAATCATGGTGGGCGTGGACAACGGGTTTGCGGTGGCACGGAATATAGAATCACCCCAAAGACCAAAGATGAACAACTGCATCAAAGAGACCTATGTGACCATGAAAACAAAGAGCTATAATGACGAGTTGAGGAACATGAATGACAATTTGCGAGATCACAATTGTCCGTTCAAACCAAAGACAAGATGGAATATGAAGATACATTTGATGACAATGACCAGGATGGAGATGATAATCCGTTAGCAATTATGAGCCAGAAGCAAAATTAGTGGATTCAGTGTGAAGTTTAGTTTTTCCTTTCAAACATTGGGATACAAATTGAGATTATGAATATGGAATTTTGCCACTGATTTTCCAAATCAACAGGTTGGCTTGCTTGTTGATAACGAAGACCATCAGGATTGTCTAGTCTACGACTCTAACATAGAATAAGATTTGATGGTGACCCAATCTATGACAACTCTAATGGAGGACAAGATTGTGATGGTGACCCAATCTATGATGAGTCCAATGGAGAACAACATTGTGACAATGGTCCAGTCTATGATAAATTAGATGGAGGATAAAATGATGAAAATCCAAAGCAATATGTTAAATATGATAATGATTATGAAGATGGTGAGTGTAACGCGTGGCGGCTTGTAGGATCAATAACTGTTCCTACAAACCAACACAAAATTTTTCAGTGTGTTTTGTCTTCGCTCACGCACTTCCTCAGAAACTTCCTAGGAGGTCACCTATCCATAATTACTCAAAGTCAAGCACGTTTAATTACGGAGTTCTTAAGTTATGGGCTATCGAAAAGTAGATGCATCTTGTTAGTATAAGTAGTACATATTATTTTCTTCAAGCTATCCTCAACTGTACGATCTTATACCTGCACAACCTCTGGATCCCTCTCGTTCAGGTGTTGATTCAATCCATTCACGTACCCCTCAAGCTGGAAGCTTACCAAAAGCCGCTCCTTATCTGTGCCTCATTTTTTTTGTACTGGCGATCACTTCCCGCCCTTGTCAGCACCCAAGATGTTACATGTCCACCAACTTCCTCTTGGTTCATCCTTAAACCACTCTGAACTGAGAGAGAGACCCAACTCTGATACCGCTTGTAATGCATGGCCATTTGCAGGATCAATGACTATCCCCAGAAACTAACACAAGAATTTTCAGCGTGCTTTGTCCTCACTCACACACTTCCTAACAAACTTTTCAGAAGGTCACCCATCCCAGAATTGCTCCAAGTCAAGCAAGTTTAACTATAAAGTTCTTAAGTTATGGGCTACAAAAAAGTAAATGCACCTCGTTAGTATAGGTAGTACATGTTATTTCCTTTAAGTTATCCTCAATTGTACAATCCCATGTTTGCACAACCTTTGGATCCCTCTTGTTCAGGTGTTGATTCAATTCATTCATATACTCCTCAATCTAGAAGCCTGCCAGGAGTTGCTCATTGTCCATGCCTCATCTCTTTTGCACCTGCGATCACTCCCCTCCATCGTCAACACCCGGGATATTACAATGAGGTTTTATCCCTAATTGAGGCCTTTGATGATATGGTACCAAAGGAGATTCCCTTTTAGTTACCACTCATGATTGACATTCAACATTGTATTGATTTTATACCAGAATAATTGTCATTCCTAATCAGAAACACGCAAAATGAGTCCAAAGGAGCAATATGAAAAGTTAGAGACGCAAAAACAAGAGTTGTTAGAAAAATGTGCGTTAGAAAAACATGAGTTCTAGTGTAGCTCTAGCATTGTTAACTACGAAGAAAAATATGTCATGGAGAATGTGCAAAGATTGCAAAACTGTCAATCAAATCATCATCAAATACAAATTTTCTATCACTCAATTTGATTATTTATTTGATCAATTATACATGGAGCGATCATCTTTTTGAAGATAGCACTTGAAGAATTGTGACCTCGGTTGCCACCTAAAAGGGTTAATATTAGTGAAGACAAAGTAGATTCGAGGGCGAATTTTTTCTTAGCAAAGGATGGTGATGCACTTAGAATTATATAATGACCCTAACCTGTAAATTATAAATTTATGAGTTTATTAAGGAATAATAATAATTAATGAAGAATTAATTTGATGAGAGGTCTAATTAAATAAATTGAAATCCCTTGTGAAAAAGTAAGTAAAATCACCTTTTGCTAAAAAGTGAGAATTGCAACAGTTATAGGGCAAAAATGTGAGTAGGCTAAATTACCCAAAAGCTAAAAGTAAAATAGTGAATATTCTCACAAAAACATTTTAAGTCAATTTCTCAAGTTTGAAAGAGAGTTAAGTGAGCGACATAGATAAGTTGATGTTCACTTGGTTAGTTTGAACTCATTTAAATGAATAGAAAATAATCTCATCTTTCTTTTTCTTTCTCTCATTCTTGTGGCTACCTTTTCCCTCACCACCGAAGAAGATATTCCTCTTCTTCATAGTGACCCATTAAGCTTCAAGAAACAAGAAGACACACTCTCTAACCTTCATCTTTCACCCGACATTCTTAGAAATAGTTGGAGTTAAGAGATTTGAAAGAGTAAATCCACCCAAAGTTCTACCATTTTCGGATTTGAGCTTGGAAAGAGGAGTAGTGTTGGAATTTATATATATATATATATAAATAAATTATGTAGACAATCTATTGGTTATGAATAAGAAGTTTGGTAGTGAAAGGGTGTGTCTTTTCATCGACGAACGGATGTGTCGTTTCATCCGAACGGATGTGTCATTTCATCCGAACGGATGTGTTGTTTCATCCGAACGGACATGTTGTTTCATCCTTGAATGGGTGCCTTTTCGTGTTGAACGAATGTGTCTTTTCGTGTCCAACAGATGTGTTGTTTCGTCGATGGAAAGGTGCCTTTTCAAACGTGACCGGTCAGTGTCTATTTATAGACACTGACACCTTCAGAAAATTATACCACAATTTTTCTGCACTTAAACTCTGCCGGAATTTTTCTCCTTCCGGTTTGCATATTCCTGTTCATATTCCGGTGTGATTTCCTCTGGCATATTGTTGTGTTCGTTTGGGCTGTTGACTGGTAGTGCCGCCACTCTTCAGACGAAATCCGTTCTATCCTGGGAGACAAGTGTCCATCAACCTTAGGCATCAGTGAGGGGGCAAATTGTCTTGAGGAGACACGTTCTGTGGGCTCGGATTTAATTTCTAACTCTGCATACTTTTCATCATTCTGTATCAATTATCTGATTTCAAGTAAGTCTGTTCTTTTATTTTAATATTTATAATTGCACAGTGATAACTCTGATCATCTACCCCTTCTGTCAAATACATGGGTTCAGGGCAATAGTGATTTGATATCACCCTCTGTCTTTTTCAATAACAATCTTAAGACAATTAGGTGTTTTGAACCTGTGATCAGTATATTCTGTTTTTATTTTATATAATGTTTATATTTACTGAGTGATTAATCTGTGTTATTAATCTGAGTGATAAATTAATCTGTGTGATTAATTTCGGATTCTGTTTGTGTAACAGAAATGAAATTTCTAATATGTGTTTAATATTTTGATTTGTAAACATTCAAACGGTAGAATTTCTATTTTGATATTTTCAATTTACAAATTCGAAAACAATTTTATATTCAAATTTTGTTTTCGTAAGTTAATCTGTTGCATTCATGATTCTGTTTGATCATGAAATGTGCATTGCAATTGCTTTTCATTTTTAATCATGGAATGTACGTACCTCTGTTGGGGTGCATGGAAGTCTTATACATTTGAATAAGTGGGGTGCAATCTTGCCATATTTGTCATAAAGCTTTGGAACTTCGTTCGAAAGTGGGGTGCACTATTGCACTGTTACTGTTTATATTTGAATATGTAACTACAAGTGAACCAAACGGTTCATGTGGTTGACGGTTACGAATATCATTGTAACCATTTTATTTTGTTTCATTCGGTGGTTTTGAACTTCTAAAGAAACCATGGCTGAAGTTCAATACGTTACCACAAATCAAATTCAAATTTTCGTGTTTGCAATTTTCTTTCACTGTGAATGATTCATTGAATGTCATTTATATATATATATTGAATGTCTCGAGAATCGTGCATTCCATTTTGTTTTGATCAAGTTTTGTTATAATAATATCAAGTTATGATATTGATCAAGTGTTGTTATAAAATCACTTGGACTACTTTTGTACGGTTACTACTTACTTGAGTACTTTATAGTCATCTTTATTGAGTATATCTATTGAGATACGAATTTTTGTGGAAATTTGTTGCATGGAAAATATTTTTTTTAAAAAAAAGAAATTTACAATTTGTTCATGTATCGATTGAAGAAAATGGCGGCTTCCTGGTTTCTTGAATTGTTAAAGAACCATTCATGTGTATATGTTGGAACTGTTGAAAAAATAAAGAGGAACATATTAATCAATTTTTAATTTGGCGGTTATTATGAAAAAAAAAAAAAGTTGTTTCAAAGCAACTGTCCTTTCAACATATGGAAACAAGAGAGGATGCCATGGCTGGATATATATGGTTATGGTGTTTTAGGATGCGTTCTCTGTTATATATTCTAATATCCAGTTATATGGAAAAAAAAAAGATATGTGCATTTTTCTTTAAGAAGCACGTGTGCAGTAAATCAGTTCATTGGCTTTCTTTGTGATTATAGTAATCTCAAATCCGAATGTATGTTTGTAATAGTCTTGTTACAAATATTGATAATCGATTCTTGAAATGAATGCCTTGGATTTGATGGTTTTTAATGGACATTGAGTTGTGGTTTATAAATATAAAATTTGTGTGATATTGCATTAAATGCATAACAGGTATGTTTGCATATAAGTGAAAACTCTGATATATTGTGTATATGATATGTTCATATGCAGTACCAATATACATGAATTGAATGATGTATAGTATGAGAAATGAGAAATATTTGTGACATGAATATTTTGTTATATTAATTATTATGTGTGAAATGTCATGCATTTATAGGCATTCAATTGTATATAGTACACTTAATGGATTCGATGGTGTTTGATATCCATTAACTTGTGACCTATAAATGTGAAAGTTTTGACTTTATGATTTAGGCAAGTGATAATTCTTGCTTAAAAATGCACTATGTGCTTTGATGGATATAAAAGCCTTATATCTAGTGAAATATTTGATACTATGTGAACTCAAAAGAGCTATCTTAGTGATGGCATGATCAAAGTCAATGTGATGACTTTAAATGTTGTCAATGACATGATAATTGTATATTACTTTATGGTTAAAATGAAGTTTATTATTTGGTATATGTGATGTAGCCAAATAAGAAAATTAGAGTCATAAGGAGCAATCGAGAGGGAGAATATATGATGGTCCCTTCGAGGAATTCTGTATAGAGTCTGGTATTATGCACCAGACAACAGCTCCTTATGCAATGCAATCCAATGGGATTGTTGAGAGAAAGAACCAGACATTAAATAAAATGATGTTGTTGATGTCTGTTTTGTGGGGGAAAGTCATTTTAATGACAAACTATATAATTAATAGGGTACCCCACAAGAAAATAAGAACATCCCTTATGAAATATGGAAAGGTAGAAAGTCTACCTTGAATTATCTTGAAGTGTGGGGGTGTTTGGCAAAGGTTGCGGTTCCTAGACCTAAAAGGTTGAAAATCGGACCTAAAACCGTGGATTGTGTATTCATCGGTTATGCACTTAATAGTAGTGCTTATCGGTTTCTAGTGTATAAATCTGATGTTTCAGATATACACGCTAATACGGTTATTGAGTCAAGGGAAGTTACTTTCTTTGAAGACGTATTTCCGTATAAGAAAATATATGAATCAAGTGGTAATAATGATGATCAGGTTGTGATACCTCAGGATGCTACAACTGATACTGATCCTGTAGAGGATATAGAAGATGAACCTAGACGTAGCAAGAGGCAAAGGACAGCCACATCCTTTGGACCTGATTTTATGACGTATTTATTAGAAAATGAGCCTCGGACTTATAAGGAAGCTATAATGTCTCCAGAAGGACCATTCTGGGAAGAGGCTATCAATAGTGAGATAGAGTCTATTTTGTCCAACCACACTTGGGAATTGGTAAATCTTCCTCCTGGCAACAAGCCTTTAGGGAGTAAGTGGGTGTTCAAAAGAAAAATGAAAGAGAATGGCACTATTGATAAATATAAAGCAAGGCTTGTGGTAAAAGGCTACAGGCAACGTGAAGGTCTCGATTATTTCGATACTTATTCTCCTGTTTCACGGATCACATCCATTAGGATGTTGATCGCAGTAGCTGCTTTGAATGGACTAGAAGTACATCAAATGGATGTTAAAACGGCATTCTTAAACGGCGACCTGGAAGAAGAGATATATTTAGAACAACCTGAAGGTTTTGTTGTTCCAGGACAAGAACGGAAAGTTTGTCGCTTAATAAAATCCCTTTACGGGTTAAAGCAAGCTCCAAAGCAATGGCATGCGAAATTTGATAATGTTATGTTATCAAATGGATTTCGAATTAATGAATGTGACAAATGTGTCTATGTTCGAAATACAGGAAAAGGGTTTGCAATTGTCTGTCTTTATGTAGACGACATGTTGATTATGGGTAGTAATTGTCAAATGATCAATGCTACTAAACAATTACTGAAAAGTAAATTTGATATGAAAGATATGGGGATAGCAGACGTTATCCTAGGTATTAAAATCCATAGAACATCTGCAGGGTTGGCCTTATCACAGGCTCACTATATAGCTAAGGTTCTTGAGAAATTCAAAAGTTTGAATATAACCCCTGTGAGGAACCCTGTAGATTGTAATCTTAGTTTATTAAAGAACACTGGTAAAGCTACAGCACAAAAGCTATATGCTCAAGTGTTGGGTAGCCTGATGTATGTTATGAACTGCACCAGACCTGATATTGCTTATGCAGTAAGTCTGCTAAGTCGCTTTACTAGTAATCCAAATGAAAATCATTGGAAAGCTATGGTAAGAGTTTTGGGATACTTAAAGTATACTCAAAATTATGCTTTGCATTACGAGAAATACCCCGCAGTTATAGAAGGGTATTGTGATGCAAACTGGATCACCGGCTCTAATGACACTAGATCCATAAGTGGATGTGTTTACCCTTGGTGGAGGTGCTGTGTCTTGGAAATCGTCCAAACAGACTTGCATCGCAAGGTCAACCATGGAAGCAGAATTTATTGCTTTAGATAAGGCTGGTGAAGAAGCCGAATGGCTTCGTAACTTTATTGAGGATGTTCCTAATTGGCCAAAACCGGTACCATCTGTATGCATACATTGTGATAGCCAAGCCGCTATTGGAAGGGCCAAGAACGTCATGTATAACGGTAAGTCTAGACACATACGTCGTAGACATGATACCGTAAGACAACTACTCTCGAACGGAATCATTACAATTGATTATGTTAAGTCTAAAGAGAACATAGCGGATCCGTTAACCAAAGGGATTCCTAGAGAGTTGGTTGAATATTTGTCGAAAGGAATGGGTTTAAGGCCTATCAATTGTTGAGCATTGCGGTAACTCTACCTAGAAGAGTGGAGATCCCATGAACTAGGTTCAAAGAGACAACTAAGTGATGTTCGACTGTCCAAACACTGTGGAGTTTTTAAACTCATACTCATTCCTAGACAAGACAGTGTATTTATGAGGGTAAGCACTTAGGCTTTTAATGATTTCTTAATCTGTTGTGTTCAGATGATGTATAGTGAGTTACATCACAAGAAATCACCTATGTGAGTGTGAAGTGAGGGCCGCTTCTATGAGAATTTTTCAAAGGCCGATTCTCTAACAACACTCGCAGAACCAGGCAGGTGTCCCACGGCCAAAATGGGCGCAACAAAGGACCAACAATGCTAGAGAAGCAATTGTGTGACTCCTATTGTCTAGGTATACACTAAAGGTTGACGGTTCAAGTCGCCCTAGACCACCGATTGACCGAGTATATCCGATAGGTTTTCACTAGAGAAGGTTCAAAGGTAACTCCACCTATCTCGATGCAGTTGTTTCTCGTTGAGGAATTACACTTTGCATTTATATTCTTATGCATTTTTGTCACGATGATTTGTCTTCTTATCCATGTGGGGGATTGTTGGAATTTATATATATATATATATATATATATATATATAAATTATGTAGACAATCTATTGGTTATGAATAAGAAGTTTGGTAGTGAAAGGGTGTGTCTTTTCATCGACGAACGGATGTGTCGACGAACGGATGTGTCATTTCATCCGAACGGATGTTCGTTTCATCCGAACGGACATGTTGTTTCATCCTTGAACGGACATGTGCCTTTTCGTTTCATCGGACATGTGTGTTTCATCCTAACGGACATGTTGTTTCATCCTTGAATGGGTGCCTTTTCGTGTTGAACGAATGTGTCTTTTCGTGTCCAACGGATGTGTTGTTTCGTCGATGGAAAGGTGCCTTTTCAAACGTGACCGGTCAGTGTCTATAAATAGACACTGACACCTTCAGAAAATGGTACCACAATTTTTCCTGCACTTAAACTCTGCCGGAATTTTTCTCCTTCCGGTTTGCATATTCCTGTTCATACTCCGGTGTGATTTCCTCTGGCATATTGTTGTGTTCGTTTGGGCTGTTGACTGGTAGTGCCGCCACTCTTCAGACGAAATCCGTTCTATCCTGGGAGACAAGTGTCCATCAACCTTGGGCATCAGTGAGGGGGCAAATTGTCTTAAGGAGACACGTTCTGTGGGCTCGGATTTAATTCCTAACTCTGCATACTTTTCATCATTCTGTCTCAATTATCTGATTTCAAGTAAGTCTGTTCTTTTATTTTAATATTTATAATTGCACAGTGATAAATCTGATCATCTACCTCCTCTGGTTCTATTCATAGAGGATGGTAGGACATAAGACCTGATCAGACATACCAAAGTATAATTAGGTCGTTTGCACCTGCTCTTCCATGACACCATCAAATCATTAGCATGACACTACGTACTAACTAATACCAACTCCATAATTTGCCTCTGATTTATGAATAGTAAATACTACAAAATTAATTAGGAGTTGGTTACTCTGATAAAATATTTAAATATTTTACAAAAGCTCGTAAGTTTAAAGCTCTGTTATTGTATAAAGAAAAAAAACATTCATACATATAATTATAAAAATTGGATTTATCTTGCAAGTTGAACCAGAATATTTATCGAATTGGATTGGATACCAATTATTTGGTCTGTCTGATTATTTATCAAATTCAATCAATTCATTTGATTGTAGGGGAAAACTTTTTTTATTTTACATAAATAAAAACCTCATCTCCTATTGAAACAAAATGGTGGGACCATTGTTTTTAAAAAATAATAAAAAATAAAAATAAATTTTACACATAGTTCCATGTATCGGTAGGAAAAAGCTTATCACATGTGGCTGAAGACAATCATTGCCCTTGATTATAATTAATAAATTGGACGAAAATGCGATGATTCAGACTAAAATCGATTTTTATTGTTGTTGAATTAGTATTCCAGATCAATCAGAAAAGAACTAATTTTAATGGCTTTACTTCTCTCATGTAAGATTAGAAAATTTATCTTATGTTACGAGACAAACAAATTAAAAACAAAAAAGACACATCTTTTATATGAGTATAACATTAAAGATAAATATGTGAGTATAACATTGATGAATCTCATGTAAGAGTAAAATTTCCCTAACTTCAAATAGGAAAATGGATAAACCAAAATAAAATGGCTTCTAATTACATACTACTACTTTTCCTCCCAATTTGAGGATCCATCATCCAAGGGTTTTCATGGTTTGATGATGGATACATATAAACTTCCCGTTCTTTTTCTAGGATAGAAAATATCTATTTACTGAATAGTCCCTTCAGAAATCGACATCAAAAGGTGCCACAAAATATCAGTTTTGCTATACACGATATCAGCTACCTATTGCAGACAGTGAAGTGGTGAAAAAAAGGAAGGTATAGAGATATTTTGAAGGTTGTGCTTTTCTTTTTCTCGGTTTTCTTTGTACCTTTGATTCTTATCTGCCAAATCTGATGTCAAAAGTAAAGCACGGCCAAATGAGACAGTGGCAACGAAATTTCCACTACTTCTTGATACTGGAAGTTACACTCATATAAGGAGGACTAGGTCATTTTGCATTGGTCCATACCTAGCTCTAGTTGCCACACCTTACTATAACCGTAAACTCAAAAAGGATTTGGTACCAACCTGATTAATATTCTATACAAATTTTAATTATAATTAGGTATATAGAACCATCCATGCATCTTCAATTTTTGTCTCTTGAGAATTGACCAGGCTTGAACTTCATCCCTTTAAGGTCAACCAACAACTTCAACAACCCCAACTTGTTATAAATTGCCCTTCTAGACTTTATACACCACAGATCTCACACCTCTATCTCGTGAATAATAAACCATTCTCATAAGGCCACCTCTCCTGTGACTATGCAGAATAGCATTAATTTTAAAAACCTTTGATAGTTTTCAGATTTTCATGTTCTCCAATCTCGATCCTTGTTTGCATCATTACTCAGTTTTTGTTTCATTAACCAAAGAGGACCATTTCTGAGGAAAAATTAAGCTGGGATTCAAGAAACTGAACGGTCCCCAATTTAGATAACAGCAGCCCCGGGACCAAATTTCAACCTTTCATTTTCCTTATCCAAAACAAAAAACACCCCCAAAACAAAAAACACACCAAAAAAAAAAAAAATAGATGCCTTTCTCCTTTATCTGTGCCTTTTACTACTCGGAATCTTCAGAACACTCCAGAGTACAGTAACTCAAAAATTCAGCTACACCCCATCAAAAAATCCTTTACACCAACAAAAACCCATCAAGAATCTTAGCTTAAAGCTTCAAAATTTCCACACACAAAAAAAAAAAAAGACACAATTTTTATATTTAACCATTCAACGCCCCATCAAAATTCAAACACCCTAGCTTCAAACTCAAAACACCCCAACAAAATTCCCTCACACTAACAAAACCCCATCAAGTATCTTAGCTTAAAGCTTCAAACTTTCCACAAAAAAAGACACAATTTTTATAAAGAACCATGCAACGCCGTCTTCTTGAGACCGAGCTTAGCATGCCACCATCTTATGAGAACAAAACCCACGATTATTCGTTCATCAACGACGCGAACTTTGACACCAACATGGTGATCGTATTGGCAGCACTCTTGTGCGCATTGATATGCGCTCTCGGGTTGAACTCCATGGCGCGTTGTGCTCTTCGCTGTAGCAGAAGTTTCTCAGACGCGACATCGGAACAAACCGCCGCCAGGCTCGCAAAAAAGGGGCTCAAGAAACGCGAGCTGAGACAGATTCCGGTGGCGGTGTACGGCTCCGGCGAGAATATTCCGGCGACGGAGTGCCCCATCTGCCTCGGGGAGTTCGAGAAAGGGGACAAGGTTCGAATGCTGCCAAAGTGCAATCACGGGTTCCATGTGAGTTGCATTGACACGTGGCTGTTGTCGCATTCTTCGTGCCCCAATTGTCGCAATTCGCTGCTCGAGAATAATGGTGGAAGGGTCGCCGGAGCTAGCTCGTCGGAAAATGGGTCCGATCGACGAGGCAACGTCGTCGTGATCGTCGAGCAGGCAAGTTGAAAGAAAATTAATGGTACAAAGGACAAGTTTTTGTGAATAGTTGTTGGTGGTAGTTATTAGTTAGTTAATAAATATTAAATATCCAGTCACACTTTTAGAAAAATAAAATAAGAAATTATGACTGAGAATGAGAAATGCTACTAACATTTTTTTTTTTTTGGATTACGCTACTAACATTCTTTGATGTTTTATTAATAATTTTTTATTATTGGATGACTTAAATTATTTAACAAGAATTGAATAAAATTTTATTTGATAATAAAAAAGATGTTAAAAAAATGTCAAATGATATGCTATTAGTATTTCTCAGTGTATATATATATATATAAATTTATGTTGGATGTAACATGATGCTTAGAAATGTACAGAACCATAGTGATTTATTTTTATTTATTTTTTGTTTACATACGCGGAGTCTCGTATCATATTTCTATAATTTTTAAGGTTAATGGTTAGTTTGGAGGTTGAGCTTTTCTGGGGTTTGAATTTGAAATCGAGTTTCTGAATGTACTCAGTCAATCATGCATGGCTGCTCTAGTGATTAGCTGATTGATGGAAAGAAAGATCATTTGTGTTGGAGAATGGATTAGGTATTTAGGATTATCGAATTTCATTTTAACTATAGAATGCATGATAACAGGTTTCTTTTTGCTTTGAGCAACCTGTACTTAGATGAATAGTGATCAAAATGCCTCAATTTTTTTACCTAAATGCTACGCAAACAGTGTTATTTCCCAATTTGCCACGGAGGCAAGTTCGCTATCCGATGTAGCGAACTCGGTTTGCTGATGTGTCACGTTTCTAGCGGACACCAAGTTCGCTACTCGGGGTAGCGAACTTCATACTTTTTTTTTTTAACTAGGTACTTGTTATCCATTATAAATGTGACATGTCAGCGAACCGAGTTCGCTACACCGGATAGCGAACTTACCCCATGGCAGATTGGAAAATAACATTGTTCCCATGGTATTTAGATAAAAAAATTGGTGAACAATGACATTTTGATCACTGTTCCGTATTTATAAAGATATAAGTCAATAAAAAATAAATGAAACAAGAGTGAAAGTGTCTCTCTCTCTCTCTCTCTCTCTCTATATATATATATATATATACACACACACGGAAATAATACTCTCCTGTCACAAGAGAGTAAAAAAAATTTCTACACAAATTCATTTTCTGTTCCAATTATTTTTTCCTACACGGTAAGCCCGATACTCTCTTTTTGAAACTTATTTGAGTGAATATATATATATATATATATATATATATATATATATATATATATATATATATATATATATATATATATATACACACGGAAATAATACTCTCCTGTCACAAGAGAGTAAAAAAAATTTCTACACAAATTCATTTTCTGTTCCAATTATTTTTTCCTACACGGTAAGCCCGATACTCTCTTTTTGAAACTTATTTGAGTGAATGAATATATACACTATTATGCACGGACACGGACACGTGACACGGGATACGACACGACACGACACGCCGACACGTTAATTCTAAAAAATGTCATATTTGGACACGTTGGGACACGTTTTGATATTAAATAAAATCTTTAATATATATAATATAATTTATATTTAATACATATAAGAGTCCATGATAAGTCATATAATTAATCAAATATTTAAATTTTATAACATAAATAAAAATAAAAATAATTTTTTATACTTTGTTAATTTTTCATATCATATTTCATAACAGAAAAAAATTAATTTATAATTTTTTTATTTAGTTAATAAAATAAAATTAAGATTTAAAAAAAACGTGTCCCAACGTGTCCGAACGTTGACCGCGTGTCAGAAAAGGTTGACTGCGTGTCCGAAAAACGTGTCGGAACGTGTCGGAGAGTTGACTGCGTGTCCCCAAATATTGACCACGTGTCGGACGCGTGTCCGAGCGTGTCAGAGCGTGTCCGTGTCGGACACGTGTCCGACACGTAAAATTTGAAAAAAATGGCGTGTCCGTGTCACTTAGTATATACATACAACGTAACCGAAAAAGATTTCAAAATCAAATTCATTCTAGTTTTATTTATGGGAAAAATGTTTATGTAGTTAATGCAGATAAGTTATCTGCATTTATTCCCAAAATGATGTTGTTTTCGTATTGAGATCTTAAAAAATTCTAAATATAAAGACTATTATAACCCTGAAATAAATTAAAATTACAAAACACCATGATTTTCGCCCCAAAACGACGTCGTATTGGGCCTACTGCAGACAAAACAAACCCTTTATTTATTTCTAAACAAAGAATTTCATCCATAAATTAAATTAATTCCTAAAAATTGTTTTTCCAAAATCCAAACCAATTGTAAAAATAGGGGTGGCAAAACGGGTCGGACCGCCCCGACCCACCGCCAACCCTCCAAGAGAGGGTTGGCCCGCCCCGCCTCTTGAATTTGGATTAAAAATCTCAACCCGCCCCGTTTTATGGTGGGTTGACGGGTCACCCGCTTAAAATCAAAAAATAATTAAAAATAAAAAATAAAATATATTTTATTAATATTATAATATTACTTATTTTCGTATCACATTCCCCTTAGTTTTTTTTCGATCTTAAGTCTAAATGTATGCTAATATTTAGTCAGATATTCTTTACAAATTTATTTTTATCTCCATACATAAATTATCTTTGTCATAAATAAAAAATTTCTTCTAATTTTTTCTAGAGAGTACTAAGATAACAAAAAATTGGATATCACAAAAGTTTAAAAAGTAAATAAAATACTACTTAATAGTAAAATAAAATAAAAATAATTTGACCCGGCTGGTCAACCCGCCCTGACCCACCGTCAACCCGTTTTGACACACAACCAATCGGGACGGGTTGAGGCGGGTTGGTGGGTTGAAATATATAACCCAACCCTCCCCATTTTGGCTGGTTGACCCGTCGGGTTCAACCCATATTGTCACCTTTATGTAAAAACATTCAAAAAATAAAGGAGAACATTTAAAAGACAAGGTAAGTAATATTTTTTTTTCTTCCAATAGACATTTAGGGGGTGTATTGGATTAGAATTTTAAAAGACTTTTTTGAGATAAAAAATCTTACAGATTTTAAAAGGCATTTTAGAATTGGAGGGACTTTAAAGACTTTTTTTACAATCAAGATTTCATAAGATTGGATTTTAAAAGATTTTAATAGAATTTATAAGATTTGAAAGGAAAACATGAATTTATAAGATTTTAGAAAATCATATGAATTTTTAAAAAACATTCAAAATTACAATAGTCAATACAAAAAATAACAAAGAAATGAAATAAAATTAATAAAAAAGTAAAATCTAATATAATTTTCTCAATCAGTAAAACATAAAATGATTTTTAACAAACATTCAAAATTACTAAGAAATAGCTCTTCACATATCTAAAGTTATACTAGTCCTCCACGCATTAACATTTTCTTGTTCATGTTCTTAGGTTTGACCAATGAGTTGAAAATTATATTCTTCATTTGGTATCATGATAAATTTGGATATAGAACCTAAAATTTATGATAAATTTTTGTTTGGAATTATTTGCAATTGATCTTGAAAACGTTGGGGTTTTTGTTTTATGTGATGAGAGTTTTCTAACCATATATCATATGCATATTTTCATTAAGTATTCTAAGAAAATTTCAAAACTGAATTTTTGGGTTTTATTACATGAAAGTTTAGAAAATTTCTCAATTTATTTTAATCGATACATTGAAACCTTAAATTGCTTTGGGGCTTTTGAAAAACAATTTTTTAGTTATCTATTGACACAAAACTTGTTTGAAATCCTTTCCTATAGTGAAGAAATTTCGTTCATGAATGTATTATTACGAAATATAGGGTTCATATTATGAAAGTCTCAATCTTTCTTTAAATTGTTATTATTTCATTGATGTAGAACGAAAATTGGTTTGAGAGTTTTAATACAAAAATCACATCTTTTTGTGCCAAGAAAAATTGCTACCCATGGCTTGAAAAATAACTTTTTAAACTTCCAAAATTTCTCAAAAATGACTCAAAAATATGTTGCTTTTGAGATAGATTATACAATCTCGTTGGTTTGTTGTTTCTGGGTTTTATAATGAAAATCGCTCAAAAATATGTTATTTTTGAGTTTTGATGAAACTCTTATGGCGACCAAAGGAAGAAGAAAACATTGCAATAGAGAAATCTCAAGAAATCCTAGAGGTTATGGTGAGATTGTGAGAGGGGCATCCTATTTATATTTTTCACTAAAATGTCTCACGAAATTTACACCAATAGAAAATCCATTAAAATCGTCGAATTTTTGAATACCACGAGATTGTGATTCCATTGTTTAAAACCGTGATTGAATACCAATGGATTTGGATGGATTCTAAAACAATCTTTTAAAATACTAATCGAATATTGCGTTACTTTTTTTCAATCCATTACAATCTTAATCAAATACCAATGAATTTTTTTGTCCAAAAACAATCCATTAAAATCATTTGAAATCTCAATTCAATACACATGTCTTTTCAATAACTTATTACCTTCTAATCAAAAATATTATCGGGTAAGTTATTTAAAAAATATTAAGCAAATTTAATTTTAACCTTTATGAAAATGATTTTGTCAAATTCGAGTTTTCTGCATTCATCCTACATGTAATCATGTGCTATTATTCAGATGAAGGTTGAGTCCGTAGTGTTATTTGTACAAAAGTATCATTAACAAACTAAGGTAATATGTCCTATTCTGGCAAATAATTTTCAATCACTCTTGAGCATCATAAGAAGGACAAATTATCTTAAGGTCACAATGCCTAAATTGGACTCGAATCTCATTCTTGCGTTATGTTATTATTAAAGTTTGCATATTTAAATTATTATTATTCAATCTATTACAAAAATCATTTCCCTCTTAGTGCTTTCTATTATATGATCAATAACTTTATTTCAAAGAAATTAATTTTACGAAATATATTTGTAAAGTAAGAAATGAATTACAATATTATTTGTTGGAGGATTAAAAAGTATTTTAATATATAACATATGAGATAATCAAGAATTAAAAATCAATAACATTTAACTAATAAAAGAGTTGAATTTTCAAAAGTTAATTTAAACATAAAAAAATGCTTTTTAGTATATAGAAAGGGAAAAATACTTCTGGTGTTATTTTCCCTTTGTAGCTGACTCAACAAAAAAAAAAAATTGTTTAATTTTGTAAAATAAAAACATGGCGTGGACCCCGAGATGCACATCCCCAACTTCTGTAATAACAGCAAAAGTTGCAAACCCATATATAAAAATCAATAAACTTCTTACAATCTCGTAATCTTACAATATCCTTTTGGTTTATATATATCCTCTAATATTTGCTAATATGCAAAAACATTTTTACAATTGCAAAAAAAAAACATATTAACATGCAAAAACATCTTTTACAATTATCCTCAATTTTATTTTATTTTTTGGTTGAAATTGTTTTCCTCAAATAACTAAGAAAAAATATTTTCTCATGGGAAAAAAAAAATTCTTCTACAAGTTATTATTCGATTTTCATACACCATTTTCTTTTATTTTTTTATTTTTTTAATAGATGTCATCCCTACACAAGATGTGTCTTGAGAAAATTTTCTGAATAACAAAATTGAAACCCAATAATTAATCAAAACAAAACATTCAACGTTACCTCATTCCATTCAAATCTGAAAAGAAAAGCCTTTAACGGCTAGTTTGACTCCTTCAAAGCATAACGGATACACTTATGTCATGATTTGAAATGCAAGCAGACAGAGAGAGAACGCAATCATGGAGATTCAACGTTACTGCAAAAGCCAACAACTTCAACTTCAAATTCAGATTTGCAGCTTCAAGTTGCATACCCACTCGGACCCTCTCCTCATTTCGCTTCTCCATTCTCCTCAAGCTTCGTAAATTCGTCTTAAGAATCAGTTCACACCCCACACAACCAAAAGATGGAGGAAGGTTCATCACAACCAAACTCATGAAAATTGTCAACAAACTTCGAATTCGAACTCGACCCAATGTTGCTACTAAGAGAAAATCAAATCTTCCATATCCAAAGGTTAATGTAATGTTATTTTATCCACTTGATTACAAGTTCTTTGATATATGTGTGTATGATGATATATTCATAATTCATTCTAGTTTTTTTTTTTTTCTTCCTTTGATATATGCAGGACCCAATTCGGATTGGATTTTGGGTTATGGGGGCATTTCTGGCTCAGTCTATTAGAAAGAAAGATCAAAAGGGAATCATCGTAATGCTTGCTTCTGTGGGGCTTTTTATTGCTTCTCTTCTTCTGTTCAAGAAATTCAAGTCAGCAAAGGTTCTGAATTTATTAGCAGCATTACTTTTAGTTGCGGTGGCAACAATAGTTTGTTAACTGTTTTTCTTTTTATTTTTTGATTATAATTATGGGGATTTCATCGGAAGGTCTGCGTGGAATAACATAGATGATATATGGTGATAGATGTTCCCGTTTGTGAGGAGGACACTGCTTCTGGTTGTGTTTCTTTTTATGCTAGTCTCTAATTTCTCTATTTATTCAAAAAAAATTCTTTTAATTTACTTATAACATTTTAATTTCTTAGTGTGTTGTGTGTGTTGTAACATTGTGTGTGTGTGTGTGTAGACATATATACATATGCACACATGTGTGTGTGTCTATATCTACATATAGACATATTACTTATGTGTACATACATGTGTCATGTGTACATATGTACATATATGTATATATATATATATATATATATATATATATATATATATATATATGTACACATGTGTATATATGTATATATATACATACATATATATATATATATATAGAGATATAGGGATAGACTATTCTATATATATGTACACATGTGTACATACATGTGTACATGTGTACATATATATATATATATATATATATATATATATATATATATATATATATAGATAGATATAGGGATAGACTATTCTACCTCCCTAATTTACCTACCTTTGCCTGTCCTTTTCAACATCGTTGGATTATGATCTCATCTAACGGTCCAGATTGAAAACATAAATAAAACTCTTTTCCCCTTTCTTCCTCCCACATTCTTTCTCTCTCCTCTCATTTCTCTTGCATAATATACTATCTGAATTTATATTTGAATCTAAATCCAATCAATGATTAATGACATGATAATTCTGTTGAATGAATATAATTTTCAAAATTTCTTGAATATGATATAATTGAACATGGCAGAAATCACAAAAATACAAAAAATGAAAACCACGAAGAATCCATTCCTTTGAATTAATCCACGATTACAGTAACGCTTTGAAATTGAATCGCTTTGAAATTGAATCATGTTCTCCTTATGTTATGCCGAACAACAGATGTACCCGATCCCATAACATAGGACATCTGGATTTGTGAATGCTCATAACAATGGCGGCTCCCAATACACCTTTTTTGATGTTGAATTGATGTTGAAGCTCCATTGAAGAGAGAGAAAGGGAGGAGAGAAAGCGATTTCAATTTTGAAGTAAAAATAACCTAATCTTGGTTTAATTAGGTCTTCTTCATCGCAGGGGAGGAGATAATAAGGGTAGAGTTAGAGAGAGAAAAGAGTAAAAGAAAAAGGTAGGCAAAGGTAGGTAAATTGGGAGTAGGTAAAATAACCCATATATATATATATATATATATATATATATATATATATATATATATATATATATATATATATATATTATATATATATTATGATTCCACACATTTAATGCTTTCATTTTTTGTATGGTTATGATTTCCTACATTTAATATTTTTACGTATATATATTCAAGTATTTGACTGCTGCACATATGCTGCAGAACCCTATATATATATATATATATATATATAGGAAAAATATTTCTCCGATAACTTGATATAAGTTTATATCCGGCCACCCCAAAATTACGTCATTTTATTTATTTATTTCCATATATTAATTGATTCACCTTTGAATGGATATGATTCCCTTTTTCACTTTCTTCCTTTATCACCATTGATCCATCTTTATACGGTTATGATTTAGAAGACAGAGATAAAATTATCTCAAGCAGCTTGAGAAACGATAAGCCATATATATATATATATATACAAGTGGGTTCCGGAAGTGTGAAGAGGGAAATGAAGTAAACTAGAGCAGAAATGGAAAGTAGGAAAGTAGACGGACTACTACATGAATTAAATGACACGAATTAAAATGCAGAAATTAAAGACATAAAATAAATTTAGGTGAACGCTGGGGTAATTCCACTAGCGTGAGGGGATGAGAAGAGAAAAATTGATTTTACATGAGCAGTTATAAAAACATATTTTATTCAAACATAAAGATACATAAAGATTACATTTATAGATTGAAAATAAAGCAGAGAAGAAGAGAAAACTCAGAAGTACCTCGCAGTCTCTCTCTAGACTATCTTTCTAAAACTTGGTAAATGAAAGGATGCCTTCAACAATCTGAAGAAATCCTATATATAGACTAAAGAACATTATTTCTACAGTACGGGTCTTGCAACCGGAACTGTTTCAACAGTGCAAGTTTGAGAGCACAGTAACTGCTTCGTGCTGCTACAGTAAACTGCTACAGGACTTTTTGCTACAATAACTGTCGACACTTTCGAGATTTTTGACTACAGTGACTGCCGACACTTCTGATTGCGTCATTTCTGCTGACATCATGCTTATGTCATTCTGTCATCAGCTTAGCTATAGTGATTAATTTCATCAATCTTTTGCCAAATCTATACCAAAACAATCATCTTCATTTTGGTAGAAGTCATCTGCTGCAGAGGAGATGGATGGAGAGGGTGAACCAGTTTTCTGTTTAGAACTTCCAGTTTCTTCCTCTTAAAGGAGTTGAAGGATGCTCTGCAAATTTTTTGCAAAACTTTCCTTGTTGGTTGAAGATGATAGTGTTGCAGTAATTTTGGCCTTCTGATTCAGGAAAATGTAATCTTCTGGATCAGCTGGTTTGATAAATTTTGGATGTTGTTTAAACCAAAGCTTGACATTTTCTGGGCAAGCTCTAGATGCATCAAATTCTGTCCACCATTTAACAAATGATTGTCGTTTAAGTATTGGGAGTTTGGTGCCAGATTTATCTCCATAATGATACTGCCATGAAAATATCCATGCCAGAGAAAATCTAGAGAAAAAGTGCAGATCTATTGGAAACGGATCTGCCAGTTTATCAAATTTTTCTGAAAAGATTGTTAACCCTTCGAACACCATAGGTGGAAGGATATCAAGGATTGGTCCAAAATAATCCCACCATTTTGATAAACCATTGAGGGAATTTATATTGAACATTTTGTTTAAAATATATTAACCAGGAGTGTTTATTTTCTTTATTTTGCATAAAGAATACATTAGTCCAGGCTAATTCATAATCCCAGTAATTATAACCAATTGGAACATAAGGTTGGGAAAATTTGGTAACTTTGTTTGGGTTTCCATATTCTGATGGATACTTTCGGAATCTGGACAGTTGAGTGAGTTATAAACTCAGGGTCTTTTGGACTTCTATAGTGTTTGATTGAAATAGAGTTTGAATCAAGTAAAACAAACTCATAGAAGTTTTGGGATTTATTTGAAGAAAGGGGTTTGAAATGAAATTAATTGCCTTTAAAATCTTTGGGAAAGATCTTAGCAGGTACTTCGGTTGGCTTATTATCCCAGTAGTCTTGTTCCATTTGAATAACTTCTAAGAACTTATTTTTCGGGATATATGGTGTTTGAACTTTTGTTTTTTGGGTAAAGACTGATTTGGGTTGAATTTCTAGAGCCCTGTTTGGACGGTTAGAAATCTGCTTATTTTTTAAGTTATCAATCAAAACAGAAAGACTTTTATCCTATTCATCTTCTGAAGCTATTTCAGCCCAGGTTTTCTTTGGTAGATGAGTCAAGCCTTGGTCTTGGAAGGCTTGAAGGGTTTGGATTGGCATAGCATAATCTCCTTTAGTTTGTTTAGAAGATGAAGTATCCTCAACTCTTTGGGTGGATGACCCAGTTTGGGGTTGGGTTGATGACCCAGATTGTTCTTGGACTGGAGACCTATACTTTTTCGATTTTTTAGCTAACCTAGCAAGGATTAGCTTTCCTTTCCTCTCTTTAGAAGAGGTTGATTTTACCGATTTCGGCATTTCAGGACACTGTTTACCTTCCCTGCAGAAATTCACGAGTGAGATAATCACGGAGAGAGATTGAGGTGCCTTTGAGATATTCAATTTCAAAATAAAAAACACTTAAGATTGCTTGCCATCTAGCAAAAATTTGTTTAGATGCTAAATTCCTTACATCTTTTTGTAAAATGTCTTTTGCAGATTTGCCATCAACACAGATTAAATTATCTGGATAGATAAATAATTTAGATAAAATATTAACATAAGGCTCAGATAAATAACAGATAATTTAGATCTATCCAAAATATTAACTCTTCGGCAAGCAAATATTGTTTAGCTGAATATTTGCTTGTCGAAATCGTTAAAATTAACCTCTTCTAAAGAGAGGAAAGGAAAGCTAATCCTTGCTGGGTTAGCTAAAAAATCGAAAAAGTCTGGGTCTCCAGCCCAGGAACAATCTGGGTCATCAACCCAACCCCAAACTGGGTCATCCACTCAAAGAGTTGAGGATACTTCATCTTCTAAACAAACCAAAGCAGATTATGCTATGCTAATCCAAACCCTTCAAGCCTTCCAAGACCAAGGCTTGACTCATCTACCAAAGAAAACCTGGGCTGAAATAGCTTCAGAAGATGAACAGAAAGGAAGTCTTTCCGTTTTGATTGATAACTTAAAAAATAAGCAGATTTCTAACCGTCCAAACAGGGCTCTAGAAATTCAACCCAAACCAGTCTTTACCGAAAATACAAAAGTTCAAACACCATATATCCCGAAAAATAAGTTCTTAGAAGTTATTCAAATGGAACAAGCCTACTGGGATAATAAGCCAACCAAAGTACCTGCTAAGATCTTTCCCAAAGATTTTAAAGGCAATCAATTTCATTTCAAACCCCTTTCTTCAAATAAATCCCAAAATTTCTATGAGTTTGTTTTACTTGATTCAAACTCTATTTCAATCAAACACTATAGAAGTCCAAAAGACCCTGAGTTTATAACTCACTCAACTATCCAGATTCTGAAAGTAATCACTCCATCAGAATATGGAAACCCAAACAAAGTTACCAAATTTTCCCAAACTTATGATCCAATTGGTTATAATTACTGGGATTATGAATTAGCCTGGACTAATGTATTCTTTATGCAAAATAAAGAAAATAAACACTCTTGGTAATATATTTTAAACAAAATGTTCAATATAAATTTCCTCAATGTTTTATCAAATGGTGGGATTATTTTGGACCAATCCTTGATATCCTTCCCACCTATGGAGTTCAAAGGGTTAACAATCTTTTCAAAAAATTTTGATAAACTGGCAGATCCGTTTCCAATAGATCTGCACTTTTTCTCTAGATTTTCTTTGGCATGGATATTTTCATGGCAATATCATTATGGAGATAAATCTAGCACCAAACTCCCAATACTTAAACGACAAGCATTTGTTAAATGGTGGACGGAATTTGATGCATCTAGAGCTTGCCCAGAAAATGTCAAGCTTTGGTTTAAACAACATCCAAAATTTATCAAACCAGCTGATCCAGAAGATTACATTTTCCTGAATCAGAAGGCCAAAATTACTGCAGCACTATCATCTGCAACCAGCAAGGAAAATTTTGCTAAAAATTTGCAGAGCATCCTTCAACTCCTTCAAGAGGAAGAAACTACAAGTTCTAAACAGAAAACTGGTTCACCCTCTCCATCCATCTCCTCTGCAGCAGATGACTTCTACCAAAATGAAGATGATTGTTTTAGTATAGATTTGGCAGAAGATTGATGAAATTAACCACTGTAGCTAAGCTGATGACAGAATGACATAAGCATGATGTCAGCAGAAATGACGCAATCAGGGACGCAATCAAAAGTGTCGGCAGGCACTGTAGTCAAAAATCTCAAAAGTGTCGGCAGTTACTGTAGCAAAAAGTCCTGTAGCAGTTTACTGTAGCAGCACGAAGCAGTTACTGTGCACTCAAACTTGAACTGTTGAAACAGTTCCGGTTGCATGACCCGTACTGTATAAATAGTATTTTTTAGTCTATATATAGGATTTCTTCAGATTATTGAAGGCATCCTTTCATTTACCAAGTTTTAGAGAGATAGTCTAGAGAGAGAGAGACTGCGAGGTACTTATGAGTTTTCTATTCTTCTCTGTTTTCTTTTCAATCTGTAACTGTAATCTTTATGTTTCTTTATGTTTGAATAAAATATGTTTTTATAACTGCGCATGTAAAATCAATTTTTCTCTTCCCATCCCCTCACGCTAGTGGAATTACCCCAGAGTTCACCTAAATTTATTTTATGTCTTTAATTTCTGCATTTTAATTCCTGTCATTTAATTCATGTAGTAGTCCGTCTACTTTCCTGCTTTCCATTTCTGCTCTAGTTTACTTCATTTCCCTCTTCACACTTCCCCATATATATATGGAAACATGATTTATTCAAAACATAAAGATTACAGTTACAGATTAAAATATTAAAGAGAAAACAGAGAAGAAGAGAAAACTCAGAAGTACCTCGCAGTCTCTCTCTAGACTATCTCTCTAAAACATTCTTCTTCCTTTACAAAATGAAGAATTAACAGGAACGAGTACGGAAATGAAAGGGGCTCTAAGTCCCAAAACATCCTTCTTCATTTTGATTGGTCTGGAACCAAACGTTAACACAAAGCTCTGATACCAGTGGGTTCCGGAAGTGAAAGGGGGAAATGAAAGTAAAATAAAGCAGAAATGGAAAGCAAGAAAGTAGACGGAGTACTACATGAATATTAACAGTAAATTAAAATGCAGATGCAGAATTTAAAGGCATAAATAAATTAAAGGTGAACGCTGGGGTAATTCCACTAGCGTGAAGGGAGTAGAAGAGAAGAATTGATTTTACATATACAGATATACGCTGGGATAATTCCACTAACGTGAAGGGAGGAGAAGAGAAGAATTGATTTTACATATACAGATAAGGAGACAGGATTTATTCAAAACATAAAGATTACAGTTACAGATTGAAAGATTAAGGAGAAAACAGAGAAGAAGAGAAAACTCAGAAGTACCTCGCAGTCTCTCTCTAGACTATCTCTCTAAAACTAAGTAAATGAAAGGATGCCTTTAACATTTTGAAGAAACCCTTTAAATAGACTAAAAATTCACTATTGCTACAGTACAAGTTGTATGACCGGTACTATTTCAACAATGCAGGTTGAGTGAACAGTAACTGACTCGTGTTGCTACAATTTCTGCCGACACTTTGATTAATCCAGTTTGGGGTTGGGTTGATGACCCAAAGAGTTGAGGATACTTCCTCTTCTAAACAAATCAAAGCAGATTATGCTATAAGCCAATCCAAACCCTACGAGCCCTCCAAGAAGGCTTGACCCTTCTACCCAAAAAATCATGGGCTGAAATAGCCGCATAAGATGAACATGAAGAATGTTTTTTTGTTTTGATTGATAACTTAAAAAATAGATAGATTTCTAACATTCCAAACAAGGCCCTTGAAAGCCAACCCAAACATGTCTTTATCCAAAAATCAATAACCCAGACACCATATATCTCAAAAAACATATTTCTAGAAGTCATTCAAATGGAACCAGCCTACTGGGATAATAAGTCAACGAAAGTACCTGCGAAGATTCTTCCTAAAGATGAAGGCAATCAATTTCATTTCAATCCTCTTTCTTCAAACAAATCCCAGAATTTCTATGAGTTTGTTCTTCTTGATTCAAACTCTATTTCAATCAAACATTACAGAAGTCCTAAGGACCCTGAGTTTATAACTCACTCAACTTTCCATATTCTGAAGGTAATTACCCTATTAGAGTATGGAAACCCAAACAAAGTTACAAAATTCTCCCAACATTATGATCCAATTGATTATAACTACTGGGATTATGAACTAGACTGGGCCAATGTATTCTTTATGCAAAATAAAGAAAATAAACACTCTTGGTTAATTTATTTCAAACAAAATGTTCAATATAAGATCCCTCGATGGTTTATCAAATGGTGGGATTATTTTGGACCAATCCTGGATATCCTTCCACCTATGGTGCTCGAAGGATTAACGATCTTTTCAGAAAAATTTGACAAAATAGTGGATCCATTTTCAATAGATCTGCACTTTTTCTCTAAATTTTCTCTGGCATGGATATTTTCATGGCAGTATCATCATGGAGAAAATCTGGCACCAAACTCCCAGTACTTAGACGATAAGCTTTTGTTGAGTGGTGGACATAATTTGACGCATCTAGAGCTTGCCCAGAAAATGTCAACCTTTGGTTCAAACAACATCCAAAACATATCAAACAAGTTGATCCAAAAAATTGCACTTTCCTGAGTCAGAAGGCCAAAATTACAGAAGCCTTAGCCGCTTCACCCAGCAAAGAAAACTTTGCAAAAAATCTGCAAAGCATCCTCCAACTCCTTCAGGAGGAAGAAATTGGAAGTTCTAAACAAAAAATTGGTTCCCCCTCTTTATCCATCTCCTCTTCAGCATAAGACTTCTACCAAAATGAATTTGACGCATCTAGAGCTTGCCCAGAAAATGTCAACCTTTGGTTCAAACAACATCCAAAACATATCAAACAAGTTGATCCAAAAAATTGCACTTTCCTGAGTCAGAAGGCCAAAATTACAGAAGCCTTAGCCGCTTCACCCAGCAAAGAAAACTTTGCAAAAAATCTGCAAAGCATCCTCCAACTCCTTTAGGAGGAAGAAATTGGAAGTTCTAAACAGAAAATTGGTTCTCCCTCTCTATCCATCTCCTCTTCGGCAGAAGACTTCTACCAAAATGAAGGTGATTGTTTCGACATAGATTTGACATAAGATTGTTGAAGATGATCATTGTAGTTGAGCTGATGACAGAGTGACGTGAGCATGATGATATCAACAGAAGTGACGCAATCAGTGATGCAATCAGAAGTGTCGGCACATACTGTAGCAAAAGTCCTATTTTTACTGTAGCAACACGTGGCAGTTACTGCGCACTCAAACCTACACTGTTGAAATAGTTCAGGTCGTGTAACCTGTGCTGTAGAAATAGCGTTTTTTCCATCTATATATAGGATTTCTTCATAATGTTGAAGGCATCCTTTAATTTTCCCAAGTTTAGAGATTTAGTCTAGAGAAAGACTGCGAGGTACTTCTGAGTTTCTCTTCTTCTCTTAATCTTTGTCTTTCTTTTCAATCTGTATTTCCAATCTGTAACTGCAAATTTTATATTTTGAATAAAATTTTTATTTTATATCTGCACATGTAATGAACTCTTCTCTTCTCAACCCTTCCACCCAAGTTTGACTTCGGCCTACCGTATACGGCTTGGGTTCTCATCCTAAATTTAATTTTATGCCTTTAATTTCTGCATTTTAATAATATTTTTGTGCAATAATATACATGTAGTCTACTTTCCTGCTTTCCATTTCTGCTCTCGTTTATTTTATTTTTTTCCCTTTCCCTTCCGCAACCCTTCATATATATATATATATATATATATATATATATATATATATATATATATATATAGGATATTCTTACACCGATGTAAGAGTTAAAAGTTTTACACTCAATCTTGATCATTGATCCACTTGTATGCTCACATTACTAAAGAATTTGAGACCTTAGATATAAGTGGAATTAACGGATAAGATTAAGAGTGTAACTTACACTGGTATAAAATGGTCCTAACCCATATATATATAGGGTTTGTTTTTTCTAAAGTTACCTTAGATAAATTTATCTAATGTTCATCGAAAAGACGTCGTTTTGGGACGGAAATCATGGTGTTTTTGTAATTTTAATTTATTTCAGGGTTATAATAGTTTTTATCATTCTAACTTTTTAATTTTTCAACCTTGAAACGACGTCGTTTCGATGAACAATGTTGACTAAAGTAACATCGAAAACTTTTTTCCCATATATATATATATATATATATATATATATATATATATATATATATATATATATATATATATCGGGAATGGTTAATTTACTTAATTTCTCATCAACTTTCTTAAGAAATTCACCTTAAGATTGAGATTGAGTAGGTTTTTAATCTTGCAAGATCTTTCTTAAGTTGCTCAGTCATTTGAAAGGTTTGAATAAAGGTTTTTCTAAGATCTTAGAAGAATATGCTAAGGATGAAGGTTCAACAGTTTTGGTATGTTTTTCACCCAAGATTTGAAGATATTTGTTAGTGTAATTAGATTGTTCAATAAGATTTTAAATGTCCATTGAAGAGATTTGTTCATTTTTATCTTTTGATTTGAAAGACGAAGCAAGAACAAATCTACTTTTGTTGTCACGAACATTTGGGAGTTAGAAAGAAGTTGTGGGAGGAAACTCAGATTTGATGATTTCTCCTTCTTTCAGGAGCCAAGCAGTGATATCATTTGCAGATTGTGGAGTTTTGAACGAATAATCAATGTCCTATTGGACAGAATAAGCTTGAAACCAATCAAAGAAAGGAATGTCCTATTCCCAGTTATCCAAATCTTGATTGATATCTTCGAAGGAGATTTCTTCTTTAAAGATATTTTTTGAAGGATTCTTACCTTGATCCTTCTGGATGGAAGAAGATGATGGTTTAGAGTTGAAAAAGAACTTGGAAGAGAAAGATTTAAACATAATAGTTGCGAACTCGGCAAGTGTACCGATCGTTCCAAGTAATAAAAGTGATAAGTAAGATCGTCTGCACAGGGATTGTAAAACAATTACTACAATAACCAGTCTTCTTAAGTTAGTTGAATCGATTTGTGGTTTCGCAAATATTGTAACTAATTAAAAAGTAAAAGACTTGTTTTTAGGTTTTTGTGAGAAAGATTTAAAATAAGAATATGAAGGAAATGTTTTTGTAAAAGAAGTGAGAAAAGCATTGTAGCCATGATACATTCACCAATTGCTCCCAATTTTACTTTGAATTGATTCACAGTATTTATCGAAATTAACAACTCAGACAAATTATCATCTTTAAAAATAATTAGTTAGATCCAAATCCATTGGTGATCTAACCCTTTAATCCAATTGGAACCCTAATCCCTTAGCAATCCCGCATGAAAATAAGCATTATGCAGATAAATCCCACGACTGTAATTCATACAAGTTTATTCCTAGAACATGCATGAATCGTCATCTTTATCTCCTTTCAGAATCAGCATTCCAATATTCCTATTGCAAACCCTAATCCCCAGAATATCATCCTCTATTAGGTTGATCAGATCTAACAGAAATAATATCAATATGCACAAGATAAAGATGAAGTATATTAAAATCAATACCAATTAAAGTGATCAATGGCCTTGACTACAGAAAATAGTTAGACGACAACATCATGATCGTTGATCATGGCCAACATAAACTTAAAATCAAATAGAAAAGAAAAGTACAAGAACGGGACGACGAACACGAAGAACGCCTTCCTTCCTTCTCCAAGCCGGATCTGCCTCTTTAGGGTTTTTGTCTGTGTGTTCTTCATGAGGTTGAGTCTCTTATTTATAAGAGACTTTGACCTCATTTTCAATTTTTGAATTCCAATCTTTCGCGCCTCCCACGCTGACAGCGCCACTCCCGCGCTGTGAGCGTGGGAGCTTCTGCCTTTTTTTGGTCCCCAGCGCTGATAGCGCAGACCTCACTCTCTCAGCGCGGGAGCCTCTGCCCAATTCCTGCTTCCCACGCTCTGAGCGCCATACCCACGCTGGCAGCGTGGGCTTTTAGCTTTTCTTTGTCCTTTTTGACTTCTTTCACTGCATCTTTACTGTGAGATCAGTACAAACTCAGTGTAACACCTGATATGTGAACTTTGGATAATTTTAACAGTTTTTCTACCTTTCTTGCATCGATTGAGTCATTTTCTTCTTATTTTTGTCTTGTAATTTCTTATATGCTGATCCCATATCAAATAATTCCCAGATTTAAACTTTGTTGTCCCTAGCAATGTACAAGACTCAATCCAGGAAACAATCAATTAATCCAACATAACATCGTACAACCAATCAATAGATCACTATACTAAGCATGATTGAATCAATGCAAAGAACTTTAACAATGCCTTTTATGAAAAGATCAGAATCTAGTTTGAACACCCCTCACCAAGATAATCATATAACGCTCAATACTCAAGTGTTTGGGGGAATAACAATCACTCAATCTATCACAGCAATAACATTACCATAAGATTGATCATATTCTCAAGTTCCTAAAGATGAGGAATATTAACACATGCACAATTGATCAAAAGGACTTCACAGGTTATAACTTGGCAGGGCTAAAGGGTAGGAATTTATGGATAGTAGCTGAAGCAACAATGAGATTGAAAAACTGGTATTACACCTTCAACTTATTTGCTTTACTCCACTAACATTCCCACATAATTTCGGGAATTAATTCCTTTTCAGCCTCATTTTCTTTACATTCACCCTTTTTTTTTCTCCTTTTTTAAGAGCACACTTCCTTTGCCTTTCTTTTTATTGATCTCTGTGGAGCTTACCTCAATTTCTTTGTTTTTCATTCCAAAGCATTAGTGATTCAATCTCAATTAAGGTAAGGCAATAGGAATCTGGCTAAGCATTAATCAGCAAGAATTATGAACAAAAAGGTTCAGGCTCAAAGGAGGTTAGCAATGGAAAAATTTATCTGGGTGTAGTATTTGGCTATGGCTAACAGAATAAAATTTGCCTTAATCATTTCAATCTGTGCATGCATCTTAGAGAAACTGAGCAAGTTCTGAAATGCTATCATAGTGAAGTCTCTAAGAATAAAACAAGTGTTTAAGCACAAAAATTCACCAGCTATGATGTCAGACTAGACTTCCCAAAAGAATCATTAGGCATTATTAGTCATTCAAGCATAAAATTCAGACATACCAGCTGAAAGAAATTGCCTATACAATATCATGCCAGAAGTTTATGCAGTATTCCAAAATTCAATCAAGCACATTTAAACATGAGAATTATTGTTGTTTCTTCTCTTCTCTCTTTTTTTTCAAAACAAGACGTCTTTTCCATGGTGTATGGTGTAGTTCCACAGTATTTACCAATCTCGCAAATTGCAGCAATATTATCAACATGCTATGCGACAAACCAGCAAGGTGCAGATTTAGAATGTTGATGTCCTCAGCAACAAACTATTCTAGATGATAGCTAATTCTGTCAGATGGAATACACACATACTTGTTAATTTTCAAAACAGAATAATTATGAAAACTGAACCAAAGTCAAATTGCAGCAATATTATCAACATTGTTTTGAAAAGGCAATCTAGTGCCTATGTAAAAATAAAGCAAATTTCACAAGAAAAGCAAGGTGCAGTGGGTGATAAGAAAATAAAGTCTTTATTTTAAGTTCTACATTATAGTGATACCACAGATTAATCACTTTCACCATGACACATCATATTATTTCTAGAGATCAGCTAGGTCTGCAAGCACATCATCATCTATACGATCCAGTGCGGAAGGCATCAGACAGAACAAGCTCAAATATCATCCATGACATCATCAGCAGCCATGTGAAGTGGGTGGAAATTGAGCCATCAACCCAGCTGTGTCAATTCCTCTGTCCAGGCAAAGTCGCTCCAACATACTCATCATATAATTGCTTTGAACCATCAATTGCTGAAGCAACAGAGAGTCAGCAGACGGAGGTGTAGATGAGACTGGGGGAGGTGGTGGAACAGCACCGCCAGATGCTTTCCAGATAGCTTGCCTTCTGGATTCCTTTTGCATATCATTGTAGTGGTTTTGGGTCAGATCCTTTTTTATTTTCACAACTCTTGGCTCATCCTGAGGTATGTCCACTCCTGCCTGGATGCAAAGTTGCTCAATGAGTGAGCAGTGAGCCAAACTAAAATCTGATCGCCCTTGAGTAATGATATGGACTATCCTATCAGACAGAATAGCCCCAATGTGCAGATTATAGTCCCCTAGCAGAGTATAAAGCAGCACTGCTCTTTCCACATTGACATCGCTCAAATTAGTGGAAGCTATGATTGTGGAATTGATGAAGGAATGCCAGAAAATTGCCTCTTCATTGAGGTCCAGCCGATCTAATTTCTCTGGTACATCCGGCTGACCATGTTTGGATTTCCAGGCAGAGTGAGGTTGAGTAATACCCTCACGGATTGTTGCAGCCAAAGCAGGCATTTCTTCCCTATACAATCCTTCAACAGGCTGCATCCTGTTGAATGTGTCCGTAAAATAACAGGACTGTGTAGCTTCCCAGGAGGTGTGCAGGAACCTCTATATCTGGAAAGGTGTGAAGGAGACCTCTCTCCCCCTTACCCAGCTCTTCCTTGTTCTGTCCACCGTGTCCTTATCAGCATTTGCGCAGAATTCGCGCAAAATTGTACTGCAGCTTGCTCTTGGGAACTGAACCAGCTTGTTCCATCCTCTCCTCTGAATTGTCATGCTTACCGGACAGTCGTCCGCCAGAAAACTACTAATCCTTCTTTCTTGAATTATCTTTTTCTTCAAAAACCAGTTGTTGTACCGGTCCTGTGCTTCCGGAGTTAGAAACCGGTTGCTATCAAAATCGACCAGAGCAGGGGCTCTAGGCCTTTTGTGCCAGATGCACCAGTAGTCTTTTTGGCGGTCTTCTTTCCCTGTACTCAGAAAAGTCCAACACAATAGAATACAGGACAGTTGTAACTATTAAGCACGTAAACAACCCAATTCCCAGATTTATCATTTTGTGCAGCTTACTTATCATATGGCAATGAGTCATCATGGTGTAAATCCAAGCCATGTGCAATCAGAATCAAATCATGAATGAATAACTTAACATGTTCATGTTGTCATGGCAATGGGTATGTAAATCATGTAATCCAGATATCAATAGCTACACATGGTATGACCTTACATGAAAATGTGTTAGGGATTTTAACTCAGACCATTTATCAAACACCTAACATGCATGATAAAAAAAAACCTAACCATCCACACACTCACATTCCATGACACCATCAAATACCATTGAACAGACCATTATTGAACAGCCATCAAAATAAAAGTTCAGAACATTCTGAATTTTCCTATGAGGCAATTGAACAAACACCTTGCATGCAACTCCAGATTTGTGCAACCAATATTATCATGAAAGATCAAATACCACCAACATGCATATGACCATGGAAACACATCAAACAACAAACGCATTAATAAATCAAGTATCCAACTTACCTTTTCACCAGCCATTGTTGATTATTTGTGAGAGAAATATACAACTTTGAGCTTTGAGAATCAAACTCAGCACCAAATGGGAACCCACACCCTTTGAGAGAGATGAACAATGTAAGGAAAGAAGAATTATGGTGGTGGTAGGAGGGTTTTGTGGTGGTGAAGTGTGTGTGTGTGTGATAAGAAAAAGAAAGGGAAGAGGAAGAGGAAGGGTTGGCTGCGCGGCTGGGGAAGAAGAAAGGGAATGATAAAAGAAAATAGGGTTTTGGCCCTTTCAAAAAAAAAACTGTCGCGACTCCCGCGCTGTGAGCGCGGGCACCACTGGCCAATTTTTCCCTCTGGCGCTCAGAGCGCCATTCCCGCGCTCGCGCGTGGGTGCTGCCTGAGCGCGGGCA